>JACXGJ010002076.1:0-71649 GCA_016801105.1 Esox niger | reverse complement strand
TATATATATATATATATATATATATATATATATATATATATATATATATATATATATATATATATATATATATATATATATATATATATATATATATATATATATATATATATATATATATATATATATATATATATATACACATTAATAAAAAGTAACAAGAAAATAGTGAGTTGTCCAAAAGGTAATTGTCATCTTGTGAAATATCTAGTCACCTGGCACAAAATTCACATATTTACTATAAGAAGTAATCTTACAAGAATCCATCTTTGAATTATTGCCAAAAACTTGTTTCAGCACAATAATGAGCCCAAGCATTCTGCAAAGAAATCTTAGCCCTAACTTTGTGGATGTCTGGAGATGAAGCAGTCATAGGATTTGCCTGCCCACCTCAGGTCTACCAAAGCAAATCATTTCAGTTTGGGATTTTAAAGCAACACCAAATACTGAATTGTTTAAAACACAACATTTTGTCAGTATTCATTTTTGTTTTATTGTGTTTCTTTCTTCTGAAATGTTCCATATTGTTTTTTCAGAACAAATAAAACACTCAAATAAAGGGCATTGAACAATAAACACTCAGTGTTCAGATAAATGGCTTTGAGTGGTCCTAATGTTTTGTAAGATATTCTATTTTACTTTAGATGTCACTACAGAAGTAGTGACAACCCTTTCTACAAGCAGTTAATTTAAGATTTTTTTTCAAATGATCTGCAGTTTAAATGGAAGCGAGAGCAACCCAAAATGTAAGTAGAAGTTAGAAACCCCCCATCTTTATTTAATGGTTTGGGATGAACAGTTACAGTAATGGGGAGACGGATACCTCTGGGTGATGAGCAAGGAAGTCAGCCAGGAGGTAAGTCTCCGCCAACAGCTCCACGTAGTCATGACAACGGACAAGGAAGAGGTTAGAGAGGATTGTTTCTACAGTAAACTCCTTCAAAGCCTCCTGCTGCTCTAGAAAAGAAATATGAAATAATTCAAACAGTTAAATACAACATGCCTCCAAAATGCTTGAAAATTAAAGTCTAATCTTCAATATTGTGTATTTTATGGTTCACACATAGCATAGTGATTAAAAAATGAAAAACAACCAACCAGTAGTTGGATGCTCTAACCAGTATCACTGAACAATTCTCTCATCAGTTTGAGACTAGTACGCAGGCAATACATGTGTAAACCAATGAAGTGATGTGCAGTGAATGAAATGCATTCCATTTAAAAAAAAAAAAGCCAAATCAATCGCAAATAATCCCACACCTGAGATTTAAAGGTCTCGTTTCCCTTGTTTTAGTGTGATGATTTACCTGCATCCTCTGCTAGAAGCCCACAGTGCTCCACGGCTGCCTGGGCTATGTCCACAGCCCTCTGGACTAAGAAGCTGCCCTCCGTGTCTATGTACAGAGACTTGCCTCCCAGCCCCCCAAAACACACAGGGATCTGCACATCTACTGCCAACTGGATACTGAGGAACACAGAGTTATTTTGTCATTATCCAATTTTATTAAACCTGTGATTAAGTCGACTGACTCTGCCACATAGTGGTGACTACCCATGCTTACCACAGCTGTGTCTTTCCCACACCCGGTGCTCCACAGACCTCAGTGGTCTTCCCTATGGGCAGCCCCCCTCCCAGGGCGCTGTCTAGTGCTGAGCAGAAAGTGACAACGGTGCCCAGCTCTTGCTCTCTTTCCAGAAGCTCCAGAGCTGTCAGCCGGCTTTCTGCTGCTCTCTCCTGGCCAGGCTCGCGCCTCACAGCCTGCAGCACCTCTACTGCTTCTTCCTGGGAGATGCCAGCCTCTACAAAAACAAACAGACAAACGGAACAGGACAATGGCCCAATTCCAAATCTACCTCAAAGCGCAATACACTAGGCACTTGTGGAGATCTGAGATTATTTGAATAATCTTACACCTAGCCTATCTGAGCGCAAATTGGAGATATTCCCAGATGATTTACACTTCGCAAACCCTCAAATATCGACAAGTACATAGGATGTAGGGCTTAGGTGCTGGTTTCTGATAGTGCCAAGAAAGACAAGCTTATAGGAAAGAGATATCACTTAAAGACATTGGGAAATAAAGTTAGCGGGGTTACAAAGATGTGGGTAATGCAGAAATGTCACCCCCTTAATGTCGTGAATTATAACCTATTGTAATCGAACAAACCAAAAACATCAACAATGAGTGACTGGTTGGCTACCTTCACTGAGTTGGAGAGGTCGCAAATCACACAGGTCTGCAGCAGACTGAAACCCAGCATTTAGAAGTTTCACTTTAACAGACGGCGCAAAGGGGTAACTCGACACAGCCCTCTGCATTTTCCTTTTATCGTTTCAGTGGCCTGTATGAGATTTTGACACAGGCAGATTTCAAAAGCTTTAAAGCAACGTTGCATACAGCTAACTACCCATTTCATTTGGTAGCTACAAAACCCGATTATAAATCCCTTTCCTCTTAGGAAAACCACGTTTCACTCCTACTGAAATTGTAACTAGCTGCTAGCTCCGAACTTCGGTAGCAGGTACTGGAACTACTGCAGCCATTTTTCAACCATCCCTCCAAAATGTATTTTCTAGCACCACCCACCACATTCATTGACGTTATACCGCCCCGTGTGGTCAATGTTAACCCTTGGGAAGAAATTAAGTCCAAGATCATTTAAATCAGTGGGTGAAATAGAGTATAATTGTAGCTGGCTGCCTACATTTCTAAGGCATTAGAAGTGACACTTAAAGCTACAAGGTAATCATAAAACATAATTGATTGTAAAATAACAATGCTATCATGTGAGCAGTGCTTAATCCCGCTACAGTAATTCAAAATAATTGTATGGATGCTGATATAATTGCTAAATGATCTAAATGGGTTACATTAATGGTTTTGCCATTGTGCACTAACCAACATAGCTATGTTAAAATAAGTGGTGTTGCTCTTTTGACCTGTGGAAGACGTTTGATAAACTCGATCAATGAATGTTACTTAATTAAAAAGTTGTTTTCTTTGGGCCTGGACAAGAATACTTTCGAAATGACCTCAGCTATAGAACCCAGAGTATTGTAACTGATGAGATAGAATAAGAATTTCTTGTAATTCACAAATGAGTCACACAGGGTTCGACTGTGGGTCCTATATTGTTCTCTCTACCCATTGATGATATCTATAAAAATTTGAAATGTTAATTTGCCGATGACACATAACTATAAGCTAGTTGATTTTTCCATGTAAAAACGGGGGGGTGGGGGGTGTAACCCACTATTATAGTTACTGTATGCAATTCCAAAGTTGTTACAAATAAATGAATCCATTGTTTTTCATACCTCCATTAGAATCCCTATTGCTAGCATAGAACAGATGGCAGCTGTGCAAGTTCGGTAACTTGAAATATTATTGATGTGAGCTTTAAAACATGTTTACATCAGCTAATATGGATCAAAACAATAATAATGTCAACAGTATCAAAGTAATTGCCCTGATCAACCTAGTATTCAAATTATTTTGACATTTCAGTCTGCACAGATGGCTAACGGGCCTTTATTCCAGGATCCTGAGCTCAGAGAACCCGTCATTAAATCCTATTCATTAAATGAAAGTGCAGAGACACATTTAGGACTTGTAGCTGGTTAATGGTATTGTAAACGAAGCTTTTAAACTATTTTCTACTAGTTATGGCGATTTGACTCTCGCGCATTAGCTCGATAACAACAATTTTTAGTTGTCACTGGCTGGGTTGCTCGGTTTGTAATGTTACTTGTATAATTTGAGATTCAACGGTTTCCGCGAATTAGTCCGCTAGTGCCACCTTCTTGCAAAATCACTGCGATTAGCTAGCTAGTTACAAAACTGTATTGCGAATTCTGTAGATAAACAAGTAACCAGCATTCTAGTAATTTTACCTTCATATGTCTTTCATGTTTAACAAATCAAACGTATACACACAACAATTTTAAACAGCATTTTAAACAGAGAAGTAAGTCGATGAACACATAGCTAGCTGGTGGACACTGTCGATGAGCACATAGCTAGCTAATGTTCGTTTAATCCAACTGACATTTGGCATATCTCGATTTACTGCAGCGACCCCTGGTGATAGTTGGAGTTCCGTGGCAGTGAATGAAGCATTATGGCTGCTTTACCTTTTCCCTGTCCAGTTCGATTAGGCATCGTGAAAAGTGGAGGCCTACCCGCTCAGCTGCACAGGTACAGTCTGGAGAAGAATCTGCACAAGATGGAGAAACTGCTGAAGAAAGGTATGAAACAGTTTTAACTCAGGTAATGCATTAAGTAGTCCTTCATTCTTCCTCCAGGCTAATTTAAGCGACAATATCATTCAGGGAGCAAAGCTAACAGTAGCTTTATTCATCCCCTGAAAGACACAGGACTAGGTTGACAGTTATGAAGATATAGTTGCAGAACATAGTTGTTTGTTCATGAACTTGATGCTGTTCTGGTGTTGTGGTATAGGTGTGAATGTGGACTGTGTCAACCACTTGGGCCAGTCACCTCTGTTTTGTGCATCTCTCCTGGGCCTGGCTAATGTCACCGAGCTGCTACTGCAATATGGAGCCGACCCTAACCAGTAAGGCTATGTCATTCACATTCTGAGTATACATGAACAATCTCTCATGACTCCATTGTATTAGACATCAAATACAGGCATGTGACATAGTTGAAGTTTTAAAAACATTTTCAAACATTTGCCTTTGAAATCTTCACTTGAACACTATTAACCCTTCCCAGACCCATGGGAGTCAATGACCATTCTTCTGAGTGCCTGTGATAGGTCTTTTAATCATGGCCTCATGTGTTTAAGATCAAACCAGACAAAATGTCTAATCTTAATGTCTAATCCACATTAGGATATTCATAAATGGTTTCAGAGTATTGTATCGGAATGTGTGTGTGATTATTTAATTGGGTTACCGTTATCAATGAATGTGCAATTTAGCTCGGATGTGAAGGTTGGTAAATATGTACTGTATATAGAAACAGAGAACCTTCCAGGAGGTGCACGCATGGTTTCATATGAGTCTGGGTATGACTGTCTGAGACCTTAAACCCAACGCACCCATTTGCATGACCCCATACGGTGACCTGTCTTCCTGTGTAGTCGTTGTGAGGACAGGAGCACCCCCGTCCACGCGGCTGTGTTCTCCTGTAATCCCTGGCTGCTGAGCGGCTTGCTGGACGCAGGGGGGGACCTGAGGCTTCACGACCACAAAGGCCGGAGTCCCCGAGACTGGGCCGAAGCTGGGGCTCAGGAGAACAGTGCCAGGGTCAGGACTCTCATTCGGGGCAGATGTGTCGTCAGAGACATGCTGCGCACTCGGCCAATCCCTCCTTTTCATCCTCCTTCCAGATGCTCGAGTTCCTGAAGAACTGCGAGGCCCACATGCACAGCCTGTCCCAGACCCCCCCGCCCAGGGAGCTGCGCCAGTCCCCCTCCTCCGCCTCCTCCAAGACTTTGCTGCGCTCCCCCTCCCTGCTGGAGCTCCTCAAGTCCGGGTATGCCCATCTTGTTTTGGGTCGGGGGGGGGCTTCTCTTCAAATCTGTTTCCACTTACCTGTTCATCCCATGACACAGCGGCTCTGACCTGCACCTCAACAGAAAGATGACCAAGTCCTCTGCCTGTGACACGGTTCAGTGTTTTGGCTTCGGAAAGGTATGAACGTGTGGTAGGAAAAGGGTAGAAAACACTGCTTCAAGAACAACCTTTTTCCAAAAACAGTGGTGACAAGATTTTATGAGCCCCTTTGTCATACAGTGGCCCAATGTCATGCTCCTAGTTCTGTTACACAGGAAAGTGTTTGACTTTATTTACACGAAAGGGCTATGTGGCATATAAACAATAGTGATTTTTTGGAACAGCAGTGTTGTGTATCTGGAAGAGGGTGAGTGACTGCATGTGTTTGCTATGATTGGCGCAGTTGTGTAAAGATACGCCAGGACAGGTATTGGGCCTTCTTGCCTCCTTGCCTGTGATTGGAGACAGTGAGTTAAGGCAGGCGGATGATGAACCACTTCTCTACTTCACCTGTGGTTCCTTCATCTCCATGACCAAGTAAGACCCCCAGGGCCTGAGACCACATCCTGTTCAACTACCAGGAGTTTCCTTCAAATAACAAGCTATAGGTTTATCATTCTTCTGCTAAGCTGTTTGTTCCATTTGTCAGTTCCAGCTGGAAGGGCTGCAGGGTGACCGTGAAAGAGCTGCAGTCCCTCTCCTCCCCACAAGAGGGGAGCCACGAGGTCTATCTGGACCTGCTGCTCATTGAGCTGGACTACTGCAGGTGAGCGGCTGGTGTCGGTTTGCGCATAGATTTTTCTATAACATGGAAAACGATGCTCCATAAAGTCAGACATCCCATCTTGGCTCTTTCAAACGTTCTCCCGTTGACTGAGCGCTGAGTGCGATCACGGCGAGCGGCACAACGGGGCAGGACACCTGCCTGTGTAGATCAGTCAGAAGGTTTGGAAGAGACGGACGGCATGCACTGGTGATGTTGTCTTGGGATACAGGGCCTAACCCAGTTACTGCTGTGTGACTTTGTAGCCAGCTGTTCCACCCCCACATGCTGCAGCTGATGGCCGTGAGCATGTCTGCTGACCTGATGAGGGTCAGCCTGGTGTATGAGAGGGTCCACATGGGCTCTCTGCACAGCCTGCTACATCTCAGGGTAAACCCACCACGCATGCACAGACACCTCACATATTTACACATACACATCTCTGGGTTGTACTTGCGGATAAACTATTTGAGCCGGGTGTCTGTTTCCTTCAAGTAGTGCAGATAGATTTGTTACATGGTGTTTCTTCTACCTACCCAGAGTCAAGTGTATTCGTGAAGACCATTCTTATGCCTATGCATGCATTTTGGAGATGTTTCAAGTTAGCAAATCATTGATTTGTGCCATTTGGGGTCAGCTCCTTTCAAAAGCATGGAAATAGACCATTTCATTGCTCCAACACTGGGTTTATGGATCGGTATGGAGATGTATAGTTTATGAACGAAAACCTTGTCTGTCAGAATGGCGCTGCCTGTGCACTGTGGCAGAACATTTTCTAATTCCGTATTACAATGAAATCATATGCTTGTTACTTATTATGTTAAATCAAATTATTATCAAGTAGTAAGGCCATTGTGTGTGTCTGTGTGTGTGTCTGTCTGTGTGTGTGTCTGTCTGTGTGTGTGTGTCTGTCTGTGTTTCTGTCTGTGTGTCTCTGTGTGTCTCTGTGTGCGTCTGTGTGTGTCTGTGTGTGTCTTTGTCTCTCTGTGTGTGTGTGTGTGTGTGTCTGTGTGTCTGTGTGTCTTTGTGTGTCTGTGTGTCTTTGTGTGTATGTGTGTGTGTCTGTGTGGGTGTCTGTGTCTCTGTGTGTGTGTCTATCAGATAAGTACAGCTACGGCTAGCTTCTCAAGGGCTGTAGACCTCTCGTTGTACCCATCTGCAGGACAGCTTTTGAGACGTAGTCTAATCAGGCATGGGAGAGGGACACAATGAGCTGTTCTCAGTGTATTTATGCCTGAGCTCAACCTTGAACAGAGAGCTTTTGACCTATTTGCTTAGATGTGTGCCGACACCTGGTTTGTATAATGTATGACGTATTACAGTACATACTGTGCCTGTTGAATTGAACGCATGTGTATTCGTGGTCCTGTCCAGCGTTCCCAGTTCCCCCTGCTGCCTGCTGAGACCATGCTGTTGGTGCTGCTGCAGGTGTCTGAGGCTCTGCTGTATTTGCACGGTCGAGGCCTGGTTCTGCGTGGCCTCTCCTCCCACAGCGTCCTCCTCACACACCCCGGCGTGGCAAAGCTCTCCGGCCTCGGATTCATGGTGCCCAGGTGGGGGGGGACGGGGGGGGCACCACATTCCCCATGTTGGATATTGTGGCTTCGCGTGGGTGGGACTGTAATTCAGAGCATTGGTCTGTGTGTACAGTGACGGCAGTAGCTCCAAGCCCGTGGCCCATCTAGCCCTGCCCCCGGGCCTGTACAACTGGGCCGCCCCTGAGGTGATCCAACGGAGACCCTGCACGGCCAGGGCAGACCTCTATAGCCTGTGCTCCCTCATCCAGGAGATCTACACAGGTACCCAGCCACCCCAACGTCTGTGGTCCACTGCACCGCAGTTAAAGGAGCCCCGGGGTTCCTTCCCATTGATCATGGAATTTCTAGAATATCATGGGATTTTCAAAAGTATATTCCAGACATGGAAAGTCAGGGGATTTTGTAACATTTTTTATTTTAGTTGCCATTTGTCAAAATGCATTTTTCATAGAGTATTCTTATTTTTAGGGGTATTTCACGCATTTCCTGTATTGCATATTGTTATTGTTTGGCTACTTAATCTTTCAGTGTCCATTTATCCCTTTTCTGCTCCTCAACTGGCAATTACTTCAGTCAAGATATGCGGTCTCCTGTACCTGCTATCGAAGGCGAACAAGCCAAGAAAATGTCAAGAGCTTTGGCTACATAATGATGACTTCAAAGACTGGGTGTTAAAAGTAGATGACAGAAAAGATAAATGTAAAGTAAAATTACTAACAATCTTTTCAATATGGGAGAGGGAGCACTTCACAGCCATGCAAACAATAAGAAGCATGTTACCCGCATGAATCCGACTGGAGCATCATCTTAATGATGATCATAATTGTGCATTTCATCGATCAGACATAATATTATGACCACCTGCCTAATATTGTGTAAGTCCCCCTTTTGCTGCCAAAACAGGCCTGGTCCGTCGAGGCAGGGACTCCACTAGACCTCTGAAGCTGTGCTGTTGTATCTGGTACCAGAGGCGTTGCTAGGATCACAATTAATTCTGGCCTTAAATTCAGCTTTTTAGTCAGTGAAAGTCAGGGGATTTGACAATTGACTTAGAGTGGGAACCCTGGATCACGGTTAAAGGAGCTTAAGGGAGCATGGTAAAAGGAGCTTAAGGGAGCATGGTAAAAGGAGCTTAAGGGAGCGTGGTAAAAGGAGCTTAAGGGAGCGTGGTAAAAGGAGCTTAAGGGAGCGTGGTAAAAGGAGCTTAAGGGAGCGTGGTAAAAGGAGCTAAAGGGAGCGTGGTAAAAGGAGCTTAAGGGAGCGTGGTAAAAGGAGCTTAAGGGAGCGTGGTAAAATGAGCTTAAGGGAGCGTGGTAAAAGGAGCTTACGAGAATATGGTAAAAGGATCTTAATGGAGCATGGTAAAAGGAGCTTAGGGGAGCATGGTAAAAGGAGCTTAAGGAAGCATGGTAAAAGGAGCTTAATGGAGCATGGTAAAAGTAGCTTAAGGGAGCATGGTAAAATGAGCTTAAGGGAGCATGGTTAAAGGAGCTTAAGGAAGCATGGTAAAAGGAGCTTAAGGGAGCATGGTTAAAGGAGCTTAAGGAAACATGGTAAAAGGAGCTTAAGGGAGCATGGTAAAAAGAGCGTAAGGAAGCATGGTAAAAGGAGCTAAAGGGAGCAGGGTAAAAGGAGCTAAAGGGAGCAGGGTAAAAGGAGCTAAAGGGAGCAGGGTAAAAGGAGCTAAAGGGAGCAGGGTAAAAGGAGCTAAAGGGAGCAGGGTAAAAGGAGCCATGTTTTCTCAATCAAGAAGCTATGTCAGTTCTAGGAGGAAGATGAAGTTCAAGATTTACAGTAGCTTATGCATGGCAGTAGTGGAGGAGTTCACTGAAATAAAATATAAAAGGTAAGTCCTCATATGTCACATCTGTCAGGTGGATGGATTGTATTGGCAAAAGAAAAATGCTCACTAACATGAATGTAAAGACAAATGTGCTAAATTTAACCACCAATTCTCATATTGCATTTATGTTTTATTGAGCATTTTAAAAAGGCAAGGGTTTATGTTTTTGGAAAATGTTAATTCTGCTGTCCTAACGTCAAAGTGAAGCTGGTTCCACCATTGGGATGGTGGGAAGGAGAAGCCTTAGGAGCTAGGTTTGAGTCAAGATTAGTTGTTCACAGTAAAGGGAAAATAATGGAATATTTTTTGGGACCCTACAAAGCTAGTCAAAGCTAAACTGTGTGTCGTAGACTCAGTGCCGTGGGGCCCAGTGGACCCCCATTGGATCAGACAGGCAGTAGAATCAGGCCAGGCCCTGTCTGCAGATGCCAGGGTGCCCCAGCCCTACTACACCCTGGTCAGGGTGGGACTGAATCCACGCCCCCAGGAACGCACACACAGCGTGCAGGACCTCCGCTACACTCTACGCCAAGACATCCAGGTACACAAAGACATCCAGGTTTAAAGACATCCAGGTATATAAAGATATCCAGGTACACAAAGCCACTCCAGGTTTAAAGACATCCAGGTATATAAAGATATCCAGTTACACAAAGACATCCAGGTACACAAAGACATCCAGGTACACAAAGACATCCAGGTACACAAAGACATCCAGGTACACAAAGACATCCAGGTATATAAAGACATTCAGGTACACAAAGACATCCAGGTACACAAAGACATCCAAGTACACAAAGACATCCAGGTACATAAAGACATCCAGGTACACAAAGACATCGAAGTACACAAAGACATCCAGGTATATAAAGACATTCAGGTACACAAAGACATCCAGGTACACAAAGACATCCAGGTACACACTACACAAAGACATCCAGGTACACAAAGACATCTAGATACACAAAAATATCCAGATACACAAAAACATCCAGGTACACAAAGACATCCAGGTACACACTGCAGCCTGGACACCCAGACACACTAAAAGAAGTGATGGGAACAATGACAAATATTTGTAGATTTAAAGCTAGAATTATTATTTTTTTATTTAAAGGTGGAACAGATAACATTTTCAGTACACGTTTTAGAGACCTGATTTACTTAATTATGTCCTTTATCGTTATTGATTAGCGCTAGTGACCCGCGTACCATGTGGTGTTAACATGTGTCTGCATGACTGCTGTGGTTTAGGAGCTGGCCCAGCTAAGGAGGACAACTGGGCCGGACCCAGGGACAGGAGGAGGGCTCTGGTCAGGCTGGAGTCCAGAGTTAGTCTCAGCCAAGATGATGGTACACAATAGTGGTGAGAAAATGTGGAGCAGTACCCAGCCAGCCCAGAGGGATCCTCCTGGCCACTCCACGGACACCGCGGTGGAGAGACAGATCCAGGACCAGCTCAGCCAGCTGGACAAACTATTGGACCAAGAGACCGATGAGGAGGGAGGGGGAGAGAAGGGGGTGTCCAGAGATTCTGATCAGCCCTCCCTTTACAGTGACATCTCCTTCAGGGACATCCTCCCCCTAGATGACTGGCGCCTGTGTCCCCCCTCACCCTCCGAAACCTACAGCGCCCGGGAGGAAGAGTCCGACTCCAGTACTGTGACGGAGGAGGAGATAGAGGGGGCTGTCCGGCCAGATCACCCGGGCTCCACGGCGATGTTGGGACACATCAGCTCCATAGTGCTCAACCTCAAGGTGTCCCAGGTGTTGCTGCAGCAGTCCGAGTGCAACCTGAGCGCCGCGGAACGGGCCCGTCGCCGAAGGCCGTGGGAGGGTGGGCCGGAGGACGAGGTGGACGACGGGCCGGACAGGTCAGAGGCTCCGGTGACCCGCGCCTCCCCCTCAGGCTCCTCCACTCTGTCCCGCGCGGTGGGTCCTCCCTCGCAGTACCGGCTTCTACCACACGTCGCCCAACCCTCCGCCAGGAGGCTGGAGGTCCAGCTGCTGAAGGGAGGGGAGTCCAGGCGACCCAGCGGGGAGGAGGTGGCTGTGTGGCTGAGGGAGTGCGCTGCCCAGGAGGACCCTGATCCGGAGAGCACTTCAGAGGGCCTTTCAGAGGAGTCCTCTGCTTCGGAGGGGACCAGCAGTGAGTGCATGGAGGTGAGCCACTACAGCTCGGCTCAGGAGGACAGCTTTGTCACCAAGCGGCCTAGAAGACAGCAGCAGGTAGACGCACATCAACTACGATAAACTAAGATGTTTGCAAAACATTATTACAGATTCTAACCAACTGTCGGCTGATTTATGCCTTTTTTATGCCTTTTTTGTAGACAGAAAACTTTATGTTCTTATTGTGGATAGGCTTGTCATTTCTGGAGGTATAAGCCAGCTCTCCAGCTGCTCCCAGGTTGTTTGACTGATTGACTGCTGTCTGGTAGGCAGGTAGAGGTCCAGGCCACAGAGGGACTGAGAGAGGTCAGCTGGCTGGGAGACTGCAGCTAATCGACAGGTACTGGGCCAACAGCATCACTGAAATCTAGCAAATTATTTTGGATTCTATACTACATAGCCTTTTTAGGGATCGGTGATGCCTGAAGTAAAACATCATACCATCACAGCACCAAATATCTTTGACAGCCTGCCTTAGCCATACTGTACATTAATTGTACCTGGCTTTATCCATTGTAGTGGTCCTATTGGTATTCCAGCTTGATTATCTGGTAAAGCGCATTCTTTCTAAGCTTATTTAGGTCCCTTTGAAAAAGAGTGTAATCAGCTACTTCAAAGTGTTCATTTATTGAACGCTGAGGACATTTAGCTAATACATAACTTGTAGATGTTTTTTGCTTTACAGTGTGATTGAACCCCTGTCTCTCTGCCAGGCCCTGTCAGTCCTTAGACTGGACAGACTCTCTAGAGGACTGTCCTCCACCCCAGCCCAGACGACCCGAGCCCCCACACATGGCCAGATGGACCAGTGAGAACTCCCTATGCTACCTCATATTATTGCCAGCTGGTACAACGGCTACATGCACCAGCACTTGATGCTGTTTGACCAACCTTTCTGGTAACTCCCGTTGTGACTACTACGTCCTCTTATAGGCGAGGTGTCAGAATTGGTGTCCAGAATGGCCCGGGGGCATCTGGGTTTGGCTGTGGGCCACCCTGGTAGCAGTGACAGTGAAGAGGGTGAGGACAGACCAGGACAGAGGCTTGGGCCTGCCGTGGGACCCCAGAGACCCAGACAGAACCTCCAGGGACGCAGTGACAGTGACCTCAGATCCAGTCCCACCGCTGCCCTGCAGCCTCAGAACGCTGCAGCTGACGCTACCCAAAGCAGCTTCCAGCTTGAGCAGATCTTCAGAAGCTTTGCAGGTGACGTCACTGAAGCTCATAGAAGGATGGTTTATCCGTCATAGCTATCCTCTGTCTCTGTCTGTCTCACTCCAACGCCATTTAAATGTAGGGTGCGGTTCTGTTTTGGCGTTGTTCTTGTCTGCTGAGGTTTCTCTTGGTCACTTTAGATGTATTGTGTGGAGCCCTAGAGGACTAGCCAATGGGGATCCAAATGAAATCCTAAGCCTCTGTGTCAGTGTCTCATCTAAGCCTCTGTGTCAGTGTCTCATCTAAGCCTCTGTGTCAGTGTCTCATCTAAGCCTCTGTGTCAGTGTCTCATCTAAGCCTCTGTGTCAGTGTCTCATCTAAGCCTCTGTGTCAGTGTCTCATCTAAGCCTCTGTGTCAGTGTCTCATCTAAGCCTCTCTTTCAGTGTCTCATCTAAGCCTCTGTGTCAGTGTCTCATCTAAGCCTCTCTTTCAGTGTCTCATCTAAGCCTCTGTGTCAGTGTCTCATCTAAGCCTCTCTTTCAGTGCCTCATCTTTCTTTGCAGGGATACAGAATGAGAGTGAAGAGGATGTCGATTTCCACACACTTGATATGACGTGTGGTGTGTGGACTGAACAAAGACAGGTTAGATGACAGGATACAGCTTAACCGATTCTATTAGATCAAATGTTACACGTTGGTGAACCCATTACTATGTGTGGCCAGGAGGACGGGACCTCTGAGTCGGACTACAGCCAGTGTCCAGTGGAGCCCTCCAGTATGTTCTACACCCCCAACCCAGAACAGAAGAACAACCCCACTAGAGACAGCCAGGTAGTCCTTTACATAACCAGACATTAAACAGTAATTGAAACACAGTGCCCTATGTAATCAGCGTGGCTGTAAAAAAAACAATAAATAATTTGTGCTCGATTCTCCAAAAGTTATGAGGCGAAAATATAATTTCTCAGCTTTTATTTGTGGGTGTTTATGTATTTACTGGTTTCAGCTTATGTGAAGAAAAAAAGTGTTTACATTAAATTATGTAAAAGTCAATGACCTTAGACCTACCCCAAATAATATTTCACTAAATGAGTTAGGAACAAATTAATTGGACACTCGGGTATCTAGTTACTGTAGTTGTGTGTTGCCTCTAACTGGTTAGTTGACTCCTGCAGAGCCCGGTCAGTTCAGAGGATAATTTGGATGTAACCGTGGAGGTGTGTAAGGCTGCTGTCAGTGGGACTGCCCCGGAGGAGGAGACACTGAGGACCGATCACGGGGGTGAGAGGATCATGTCTAAACGTGGGGTTTGACACAGAATGTACAAAGATTTGGAACAGTGTTTCAGTTCACGAACCGTTGCTTTCACCGCTGTTATTCAGACATTACTAATGCAGGATAGATAAACTGACGTACAGTCGTCTTCCCAGAGCGTCAGCCTTTTCCGGAGGTGTCAGAGAAGACTGAACTAAACGCCGCTGTCAGTCAGAATGTCTCCGTCCCGATCAGGTAGGGTAGCATCAACACGGTGATGTAGTCAACTTGCCTGACTACAACCAGGTTGAGTTCAGAGTACCCTGTGCTGCGGTCTGTGTCGAGTCATGACGGTTGATAGCTGAAGTTTACCTGCTGAGGTGAAGAAAACCATGGTCAGAACATGGCAGCGGAACTCAGTGAACAAAGTGCAAGGATTGGGTGTGACGACAAAATCCATGACGGATCACATTCACAAAGGGAGAGGCAAACATTGTAAGACGGTTGTACTGTTCAGTGCTAAAAATACCTCTGGTTATCATTTCCTGAATCAGCTTGTGTTCCTTGCCCAGGCAAGGCAGGGTAGGTAACTGGGTGGGTATGTCATACACGGACATACGAGACCCTGGACACGGGTAATAGAATAACTGTCCAGTGTACTGCATGATTATTGTGTTCTCATTATGTTCGTTTTGAGTAATATCGAACTAACATGTGAATGTAGTTTAGGAGATTGAGTTGTGCAGTGTGATGTCGTCAGTAAGAATCCCAAACCCTTGGGGAGGATGTCCACCAGCGTGTGTACACATGTCCAGTTTCTTCGGACAGATCCAGGCACTCTAGATCATCTGTGTGTTCGTACAGTGTTTTACCTGACCTGGCTGATGTCTCCAGCATCACGTGCTCACCCTCCCAGCACCAGGAGTGGGTGGGCCAGGAAAGACTTCAGACCAGCCCCCAGAACAGACGACCACCACCCTGCAACAGCACCCCACGCAGCCCAGGTACTGACCAACATCACCCAGCTACCAGAACATTACTAGAACATTCGTTATATAAAACCCTCAGTTACTAACCAGCATCACCCAGATACCAGAACATTACTGGAACATCCGTTACATAAAACCCTCAGGTACTAACCAACATCACCCAGCTACCAGAACATTACTGGAACATTCGTTATATAAAACCCTCAGTTACCAACCAACATCACCCAGCTACCAGAACATTACTGGAACATTTGTTATATAAAACCCTCAGGTACTAACCAACATCACCCAGCTACGAGAACATTACTGGAACATTTGTTATATAAAACCCTCAGGTACTAACCAACATCACCCAGCTACGAGAACATTACTGGAACATTCGTTACATAAAACCCTCAGTTACTAACCAACATCACCCAGCTACCAGAACATTACTGGAACATTTGTTACATAAAACCCTCAGGTACTAACCAGCATCACCCAGCTACCAGAACATTACTGGAACATTCGTTACATAAAACCCTCAGTTACTAACCAACATCACCCAGCTACCAGAACATTACTGGAACATTTGTTATATAAAACCCTCAGGTACTAACCAGCATCACCCAGCTACCAGAACATTACTGGAACATTTGTTACATAAAACCCTCAGGTACTAACCAGCATCACCCAGCTACCAGAACATTACTGGAACATCCGTTACATAAAACCCTCAGTTACTAACCAACATCACCCAGCTCATCACCAGAGCATGAATTGGAAACATTTACAATGGGGTATGCCCTCACCTTTCAAAACAGAAAAGCCTTATTTTAACATATGTAATTAAATAATCGGGAAAGGAAACAATTTAGCTTATATTGCATGTAATTATAGGTCATCATTCACATCAGATCTGGAAAAAGTGAGCAGTTACTGTAACATCAGTGGTCCTAAGATCACCAGATGGTTTTCAGGAAGGTGACTAGTGTAATGGTTTTGTTTTGGTGCAGCAGCTGCATCCAGTTACAGAACCACAGAGGTCACCAGGGAGCCCATCCCCCCACTTCCCAGCCTGCTGGACACCTCGCGCTGGAGCAGCAGCCGCTCCCAACCCCCCAACACAGAGAGCTTTGCCACTGCCAGCCTGGGAGCCATTAGCACGGTCAGAACAGTGAGCACGGTCCCAGTCAGAACCATGTTTCAGGTTGTTCTCCTCAGCAGTCCGGAAATGTTGATGCCAGAGACCATCACACCTGGTCCTGACCTGTGTACTACAACGCACGATACGAGGCGCCTAGGTGACCTGCGCGAATGAGTTCAAACCCGGGATAACTGATCACATGAACGTGAGCTCACCTTTCAGTCAGGTATATCGGCATGGCGACGTGTCCTCCGGAGCTTTGCTGCTTTCAGGGCAGGGTAACGCACAGCTAAATCCACTTACCGTGAATGAAATGCCTGAGCCTCCAGCTAAGCACCAATTAAATCGGATCCCTCTCACGTGTGTTTGTAATGACAGGAGGCTAAAAGACAGGAGGCACTGCCCAAATGAAAACATGGCACTGACTCGGCAATGGATGGACAGTTCAGCATTATCCCGAGCCTGACCTGTAATATGAAGCTAACTGAAGCTGGCTGATATAAAGTATAGCCTAAGTAGATCTGTCTCTGTATTTAGTACACCCTACTGGAGAAGTCCAGGGTGTGAGTAGATAGATCTCTGTATTTAGTACACCCTACTGGAGAGGTTTTCCATTCTGCCTAATATATTAACTGAAATGTTTAACAATACTTTATTAAATGCTGTGATGTATTCTGGCCTTCTGCAGACAGACACAATGAGAGACCTCTCCGTCCCAGAGACTGACTCAGTCACAGGTCACCTGCAGTTCATCATGGTCAGCTCCAGAGACAGACCGACCCCTGGAACCCACCAGGAGGGGTTGGGCTCCACCTACTGCATAGCCACCAGCCGCCAGGAGAATGAGGAGAGGGGCGACCTGAGTGATCACTTTGAGGAGAAACAAGTTATTTCCGTTGAAGGACAGAGAGGGATGTCACTGGATGCCGACGGTAAAACAAAGTTGGAGGAAAAGAAGTCTCCAGAAGGGTCTGAGCAGGGCAGCTGTGATGTGGTGGATGCCAGTGTGATGGATGCTGGCTCCTCTGTTCCAGAGGGAGGTGAGGTCTCCATGACTTGCTTGTGGAGGAGAGGCTGTGCAAGTCAGATTTTCCATAGAAGTGCTGGGAAAGGAGATATTTCTAAAATGTTCTGACCTGCCATCACATACGGCACTAGAAAAAAATGAAGAGACCACTGCACCTTTTTCTTTCCCATCCAAAAAAGTTCAATTTGCACTGGTCTCTTAATTTGAACCCTTCTGTTCCTCACTCGAAACATTACTTTTGAACTTTTTTGGAAATGAAAGGTTGCAGTGGTCTCTTATTTGTTTCCAGAGCTGTAGCTGTGGTCATTTTCACATTTACATAATTTCATTAAATGTTCAGGAATGATGTGGAATAAGACATTAACTGGTCAAATGTTCTAATCGCACGGTAACCTTCTGCCCAGCTAAATAACCCAATTCAATTAAAATGTTTACAATGCAGTGGGTATATACAAAATTCAGATACAGCACGTCAACCAACTATTGACTCGATGAATACTTGGATCAGTAGTTCTCTCCAGGCCTTGGGACCCAAAGTACTGCTGGTTTTCATTCTAGCCCTCTAAATATTGACTAATTTATACCTGGGACACCAGGCGAATGCAGTTAACTCTCAGGTAGGATGGAAAACAAGCAGTAGTCTGGGTCCCCAGGCTCTGAGTGGAGAACCCCTGGTTTAGATCAACCCGAGATAAGTATATAGTTTAGTGGCAGACTTCAGGTTGAATTTGGCTGATTTTTAAAGCCAGTCTCTTGTCAGAGGAGGCAGGTTTTGATGAGGAACAGTTACCAGGGCCCGGTGAGGATTGTGCAGCCAATACAGAATCCGCAGAGACTTCGGGAGTCCAATGTGCAGAGGAAACTGACCGGTAGGTGTCCCTGACCAGTGGTCACCATCAGGCCAGCGGTCACTGTAGCATTCATCCACCACTGTGGATGCCACACAGAAGAATAGTACTGCTTTAAAGTTCCCATGTAGTGAGACAAGGCTCTGTTCTCTTCCTCTCAGAGCACACTCCACTCTGGATGAGGTTCTGCAGGGCATTTTGCTGGACAGGGCAGCTGGTCACGCAGTTCTCAGTAGCGGCCCGATTGCAGTCCCCAAACCACTGTGAGTGCCCAGCTATTACTACAGACACTTCCAACCTAGCCTTTGCCAAACCTGGGGAAGTCTGTGTCACACAAACCGCCAGATGTTATCTTTATACAATAGCAAACTCATCCAGTTTAACTCTGCAAAATGTGTCCTACCTGGTACCAAAAAGAACCAACATAACACAGTACCAATAGCAATATGTAGGGGATGGTTCTTCTAGTTCAACATCCAGTACAATCATTCCTACTGGGGGCCTGCTTCACAATTCCTGTCAATGCAGAATTAACCAAGGGACTACACAATTTGAGGTGCAACTACATGAGACTACTATGTCGTGACCCAGTGTGTAACAACAAACCCATCATTTCATAGCACTGGACGGGACCTTTTGCTTATGGGATATTATTATTATGGATCTTCACCTGGGAGGGTGGCTTATGTGTCCGCCCCAACAGGTGGTAACCTCAGTGTCTTCAGGTGTTGTGTGTTTTCACCTGTGGCCAGGCTGGGTGAGTGTGAGCTCCAGGGGGAGGGGAGTGAGGATGCAGGCTGCCCTGCAGGGGATGGTGCCTTGGCTGCAGAATGGAAGAGAGTCCACCCCGGTGAAGAGGCAGAGCCGGCAACTGTCACAGGTGACCACAAGCACCTTCCCCCATCCATTGGTAGTCTACATGCTGGGCTTCTTGTGTGAACGAAGCCATAATGAAGATATTGAAAAGGATTTACCAATTGTGTTGACAGAGTTGGAGACTGCTAATCATGGGACACGGAGTCAGCTTCACAGGTATATGAAATAAGAACTTTTTCCCCCCACAATGCCTAAAAATATACTGAATGCAGGTAGGTTAACAATTCTTTCAGTATGTTTATTATAGCCACTTTTACATATGAATAGTCTTTTAATGAGCCAATTAACTTTGTTTTCATGTTATGACAGCCTGTATACTAACAGGTTAAAAGAAGAATTCAGCTAATGTTATATTTGCCTAAAATAGTTATATTAGACCAGTTCTAATCTTAATGGCAGTGAAGGATTACAGGCTGGAGGGTTCACATGTATTCCTTTTGTCGACAGGATGAGTGTGCTGGAGCAGAGTCCTATCAAAAGTCAAAGTGACCCCAACCAAATGAGAGCTTATAACTAGGAAAGCACATGGAACAACTCAGTTATAACCAACTTTGGACTTAACAGCACTGATTTCCTTACCACATCACCAGTCTCTGGGTTACATACACTCCACAATTCACTCACCTGCTTCTGCTAACAACTGCCTTTTTAAACACTTGAATACATGGCACAAAAATACATGTTGGTTCTGGATATAATTTTTTTTCCATTTATTAATTTTACCTAACAAGTTCTTTCTAAAAAGGTTTTAAGTGTTATTGATATTTTGTGTTATCATTCAATGGTCTCAGAGCTATAAAGTTGTTTGTGTTACTGTTAATCTGTTTAAGGTTATTACCGTTTCAGTTGATGAATAAAATTACTTTTAGGTATTAAATTGTTACTATACAGTTATCAAAACTGCTTAAATGTGTAATATTATAATTTCACCACTACCTATAGACCAGATTTTACCAATACCAAAAAAATGTATGGCTAATCTGCATTTGTACTTTATGGATTAAATAACATTTATTTAGTCTGTAAAGCATCTACAGGTTGATTGTCTACTGGACATCAATGACATTTCAATTAACTGTCTACTAAACCCAACCAGAGACCTCATCCTATCCCTAACCTTAGCAAGCATTTACTTGTTACTGATAGTTGTTGGAATTAGTATCTGTAGAGCACCTACAGATGGCAGTTTTGACCATCCACAAAGTGTAAACATGTGGATTCCTGTTAATTGTCAGCTATTGTTCTACATACTTGGGTGATAGAATTGAAACCTTACTTTTGAAATGCTAATGTGTTTACACTTCCTGCACTTAAAAAAAAATATATAGCCAGGCAGAGGGAATGTTAACATTTAATAAAAAACAAACATAAAATTCTTCTGCATTACAAAATCAGCATTAGTCTGTAAACGATTGGAAAGTATCAGTGGATTTCAAAGATCACATATTTACAGGTTAAAAGCACAAGCTTTAGCCATATCACTTAAAACTCTACACAGCAAATATCATAGTACATCATTAATTTACAATATGCCCCGACTGCTATCCAGTATTGTTTTTGTTGACAGGATTCCATCTGAAAATCCAGCTTCTGACATGAATTCCTTCTCACAGAAGACTCTGTGTTGTTAATTATTGAGGCTAGCTAGGAGGAATGGGCAAAATCAGTCACTCACCACATACTGATTCAGGTGTCTGATATCAAAAGTCTTTATTTGTGGTTCCTCAGGCTTATATTAGCAGGCGTACATGCCCTTTCTTGTCCAGCTCAACGAGAGAGAGGTGCTGCAACGTCTTCAGCTTGGCCTCGCTAACCTTTATGTTCATCTGCTTCATCTTCTGCAAACTAAGGGCAGCACTGAAGAGACATAAAGCTAAGTTAGAACGCGCTCAAAAAATGCACGCGACTTTCTGGTCCACAAATGAACCGTTCGTCAACCGTTCGGCGTTAAAACAATTCAGACATTTCCTCCGCGGATGTTGCTTCCCGACTGAGGGCAGAGGGGGTGTTTTTCTGACCTGGTTTTTCTGAGGGAGAAGTGCTCGTGCAGCTGCCTGTAGAAGACGTTGAGGTCTGCCAGTGTGACGTTGGATCGCACACTGCGTGGCACCTCCTCCAATGTGGCTGCACTCACCTCCTCAAACTCCCCCCCGGAGCCTGTGGACGGACAGCAGTCGCATGTCTTGAGTCCACATGTTTCTAGCTATACAGTCCTGTCCGCTTTTTAGGTTCACATGCACATATGCAGATGACTTGTTGTTTACAGAAGGCAAGCGGTTGATGTCTACAAGGTGTCTTATTTTACTTATCATTACAGACCCCTTCACTTTTTCCCTGCCATCTTGTTTTAGAACATTTCTATACAGATATTATTTTATAAGATGCTTTAGATAGTTTTCGTAAAATACATTTTGTTACACCAAGCAGAATGACAGTAGGCTAATTGCTATTTTTTTCTCCCACCACCTCAATAATAAGGCAAGGTACCATTTATTTGAAAGTGAGTTTGATTAGACATAATTTCTAGAGCCGTCATGTCTAAGGTTCACTGTTAGCACTCAGAATGAAAGTAACTCATTAAAGATTTTTTGCAAGATTACACAAAAACGTAGCTTGCCGAATACTATTCTATATTGGAAAATATTGTGTAGTGTGAAAAGGACCTTTGGAAATGGTGATACAATTACTTACAGTGAGGCTGCTCTTGAGCTGGTGGCTCTACAGACATCGGTACCTGTGTGAACAAACATTGGCATAATACAATATATTTTTATACTAGCATTTCAGTGAAGGACAATTTTAAATAAGCAATAAATAAGTTATTTACAGAATGACCCGTCTGCTTCTCCACATGCTGTGTTCCTGCACACAGTCAACATAGTCATAGCAAAAAGCCTCACCTCAGCTGTGTTTAGATTTACTGATAAACCAAGAAAATCCGCAGACTCTTGCTCAGTCTCAGTTAGTGGTGGAACCTAGGAAAGTACAAATTCAAAATTGCAATATATATATATATATTTTTGTTTGTAAACCTTTTACCACCCTAACGTTAGCATTGAAAATGTCTGAGATATGAGGGAATGGTGTACCTCTATGTCAGCAGTCTGTTGTAATTGTTGCACCAGCTGCACGGTAGTGTCTAGGTGAGCTCTAATGGAGTCCATAGACTGTTTCTGCTCAGCAGCAATCTCCTGCACTTGTGTGCACAGGGCCGCATGTCTTGCCTTGATGGCAGACAGGTTCTCCAGTAGCTTCACCGGGTTTTCCTGTAGTCACGGGCACAACTCATGAATATTTAACAGGGAGGGAGGGATGTCCCTGACCAAAGAAACATCTCAGTCAACCAAATGTTTTTTTTTCTTAATTAACTGAATAACCTAACTTGTGCCAAAACCTAACCTGGCCCTAATGCTTAAACCTAAAAATAACCCAAAATCCAAACCCTGCTCCTGTACATTTAATAAAATGTAAACTCTGAGTCAGAAATCACAATTTCCATTAAAGGGACCTGCCAAAAAGCCTTTGGCATTTTTTTAATGTTACACACACACACACGACAAAAGGAAACACTTCAAAGATGTATAAAACATACAGCAATGTATTTTGTGGATAGATTGAAAAGATGTTGGGTGGCTACATTGTACTTCTGACTTGTTTTGTAGCGAAATGCTGTGGTGTCCAGGAGCATTCACCTCTCGGGCACCGTTCTCTGGAGCATTAGTTAGGTAGTCCAGCTTCAGTCGTTTCTCCATGTACTCCATGTCAGCCTCAGCCTTCTGGAACTGAAAAGACAATTGGTTTAGTGTACTGAATGTCTTACAGATTACAGTGTAGTTTCCCCACCTGTGTCATTATTACACACACACACAAACACACAAACACACACACACACACACACACACACACACACACACACACACACCAGGGTTTTTCCTGTATTCAAAACTCAAAGGCGACCAACTTCCCAAAGTCTCGCACCGCCTCTGTGCCGGCTTGGTAAAACATGATTTTGCGCTCATATATTACCAGCGAAACACTGCAGCTAATGTGACGGTAGAAGGAAACTTTCAATATTGGCAGTGGTGCCAGGTGGGGTATCTCCTACCGAGTTGGGCTTTTAAAGGGCTTGGGTGGGTCTGTATTTTCTGGGGTCCATGGAAGGACAGCCGTTTACTGTCCATGAAATCTGGAAACCTTGCATACAGGACCACATTGGTCTGACATCACAAAGATGATTAGCATTGGAAAAACAAGTAGATCCTAGTTTGTTTACACCCAAGCGTGTCAATATTTCAATAGAACTTAACCTCAAAGTACATCGAATTCACATAACCTTTTTTAACGCTTCAGGTGAGTTCTAGAAGCCCAGAAATAAAAACATTTTTAAGTGAGTTTGCCAGAAACTAAGACGGCTTGTGAAAAAAGCATCCATTTAGGGTCACCAAACACATTATGCAATATAGTGTAAAACAATATGCATTTAACATGTTTAAGTCACTAACAATATGGACATAGGAATGTGAAGATGCTGGAGCATTGACAGTAGCAGAGCCTAATACAGCTGAAGAAAGTTGAGAGAGGGAGATAAACGATTTGGCATCAAAGCAAGGATGGGGAAAAACAATGTGACAAGGCTGAAATATACACAGCTCTGTTTTGTTTTTATGCAAGTCCATATAAACAAGAACATACCATAACAACTAAAATAGACAATGGCAATGATTAATTATATAGCAGATGAGTGATTTCAAATGGCTAAAATTAGTCACGTTAATAGGCCTGTGTTAAGGATAACTATATAGTTTGTATATTTTGGTTGTTAATAGAAACATTCTATCATGCATTAGCTGTTCAAATGGACAACAGGACAGGTTTAACACTTTAATAGTTGTCTTTTTTAAGTGTAGTAACAAAGTATATCACAGAGGGGAGTCCAGCAGAACACAGGGGTTGGATAACCGTTGCTTAATTTTGAGCCAGGAAAACCCATCATTGCATAGATTGGTTGTATATTGGTTATTAACAGTGAGGATGATAATAAAATTTGCTCAAGCATCAATCTTTTTAGAAGCTTTGGCCATAAAAGGATTGCCTCCCAAAAAGTGCATAAAATAGCATTAAGATACATAGTGCCTTTTGAGAGGCTTTAATCCAAACACTGAAACCCTATAAGCAATATTGCACTACTTTCAACAAAGTGGACAGCAGAGACAATACTGATAGGGTTCCAGGACTTGGCAACAATCTGTCACAGAGGATTAATAATCATTTAAAAAATCCAGTTTGAGTTCAGTGCATACAGAAATAAATTATATTCTGATATTACCATATAGACAAAGCAAAAACATGGTTTTGAAAAGTTCATGTAGATCCTCCTTAATGAGTAATGAAAGTTGACTTATTGGAAAACAAGTTCCAGACTTGTTTTGACAAACTGCAGATGAGAATGATGGTGGAAGAGTAGGATTTTGCACTGTTGCACTCTGCCTATACATAATAAATCTCTTAATTGCAGAATTGAATGACCAGTAAACATGTTGATAAACAACCCACCAATCCCAGGCTCCTAATAACTACAATAGACTACAGTTCTAAATCTATCTGTTAAATGTGCAGATATATAGGACATACTATACTACTTTAATCAACCCTAGAATTTTAAGCTTTCACCATTTTCAGCTGCTTCCTGTGTCCAAATGTGATCACTGCTGCTTTCAGACGCTTTGACAATACTATTGCACTGCTAGATGTCCAATACAGTAGTGCAATAAAGTCAGAGCACCTGCAAACAGCTTTGTTGAGCAAAGGTTCATAGCTAAAGCCTGCAAAAACTGTCCTTGTGACAAATCCCTGGCCAATGCCCTTTTAACATTGCACTGCTTTCATTAGAGGGTCACCAGTAGTACAATATAAAAGGGGCACTGGACAGACAGAAAATTGTGGAATCCTCATTTTCTTGTACGTTGTCAGTCCTGAAATAAAAATGAAGAAACCCAATCTCCTACTGAACGGGAGAAATAATTAGCTACAAAAAGCTTAAAATAGTTAAGTAAATACGAACAGGTGACTCAAATTCATGAATAAGTTCAGCGTCAAACAAGTAAATATTGTAAATATAAGCTCGTACGCAAAATTGGTAGCAAGGGAAATGGGTAGCATAGGTTATAATGAATATTTTCTGACTAGCTGTCAGAAAGTTGATCAACAAAATTCCTGCAGCACGTACAGTGATTAGCACACCAAGTCTAGATGTATAATTTCTGATCGATATCCAAACGTATCTCCTTTCTTGAAATTCTCGACCTACAAATGTTGATAACTTTGATCCTTTTAAAACTTGATTTTAAAGGTCAACTGTCACGTACCGCAAATGAGTGCGCGCTCAGGGAGACTGGATAGGGCCTCTTCGCAGGCGCAGTCTATCGTACTCGCTGTCCTCATTGTGAAACGTGTGGCAAACAAGCTATCGACATAGCAAGCTAGCTAAGTAGCTAAATAAACATGAAAATGGGCAAGGTGCCATGTACAAGCGAATCTTGTTTATATTTTGGTCTTCTTTGCAGCAGAAACACTTTTCTTATTTTCCTGTAAATTATTCCAATGCGATTGCTGGACGTTAAGGGATCCTTACTACCAGTAGTAGAGTATTATGTTCGCTACACTAGCTAGCTACCTAACGTTAGCCAGTTAGCTAGATAAATTCCTATTTTTGATTCAGGGATAATTTGCTCAAAAAGCCTATTGGAGACCACAGACAAACACGTATATACAGAATAAAAACGTAGTTTTTCTTTTTATTCTTTTGAAATACATGGTATATAAAACAGCTCACCATCGCCTCCAGCTTATCAACTGCTGTCTCCATGTTGAATAGTTTACATTCCTCAGACAGCCCCATACATATAAATCCACTAAGGGAGTTCTATTAACTCGAGCCGGGTTGCACCGGGCTATCGCCCATTATGGGGAACGGAAAAAAAGCGGTGAGGGAGAAGCGCCTTTCTCAAATGGAAGCGTACCTGGACGTGGGCGTTCCTACAGCCACAAGAACCGAGAAACCCTTCCTCACACGTCTTTTTGTCCACACGAAGGGAGCAAAGCCAAGCCCCTAACCACTATGCCATGAATAGTGTTGTGTCTGGGAATTCCCCAGTGCATCATGAGTAAGAACATATGACCATTGTATATTCGCCATATACCACACCCCTCGTGCCTTGCATCATTCTGACATGTTTATGTTAAGAATTGGATAATCTTTGCATTGCATTGCTAGTTTAAGGAGTTTAAGGACAACGTGTACCTCAATTCATCCTTAAATCTTTTAATTTGTCAAATGGTATAGTCTACAACCTAGAACATTCTATTCGTAATATATTCTACTTTTTGGAACAGAAATTGTATTGATGTTAAACAGGCTTTAGAAGATCGGCAGAATGCCCGCACAGCTTCAATTCGCTCTATTGCCCCGTCACTGGGCTTTCCCAGACTAGATCTATATTAACATCTCTCACTTCCTTTCCTCATGGTGATTGATGAGTTGATCATTCCGAATTGTATACCCACATCGACCTGAGTTTTAACAGGAACATACTCATTAACCAATTAAACCATATATATACACTGCATAAGCGCAGGTGACCTGGGTCCAGTATCAAAGCATTCTTATTTTGTTTCCGTTCGGAAGTGCCAGTCAGACGTTAGAACGCCCACATTGCACTCTTCCGGGTAACTTTTGAGTTCACGCCATGAAACTTGATTGATATTGCACTGGACCAATCATGTACAGAAATTACAATCTTAACCAATAAAATTGCATTGGGGTCTGGGATTAAGCTGCTACGGACAGTTAAGGTAGGTTGCTTTAACAAGCGTTCTGTCTCGACCGTGCACTGAAGTAGAGGACGTTGGAGTCACTGTAAAGAGGTTTCGAACATTTCATTTTTGGTATAAAGTTAGCCGGCCTGTAACGTATCCAACATGTTTTCTCGCATCGCAAGACCCACAATTTGCATTGCTACTCGGAGTTTAACCACCTCTTCACAGGTAATGTATAATAATACACGTATAGTCACCCAAGAGATAGCTTACTGTAACGTCACCAGCTAGCTACATGCATAGCATGAAAATCAGCTAGCTGTTTACTAGAATCGTAAGCAAGAAAGAAACCTAAATGGCTACTATAGTAAAATAGTATGCATGAGATAAGCCTACAATAAATTACTGGATTTTTTCGTTTAAATTGAATTAGCTACCTGTCAACTTCTTGTAAACTATCTAAAGTTATAGCCGGGTGGCAAGGATGTGTTACCCGGCGTTGGTCGCAGCCGTCAATTTAAGGTCAACTTGACATACTTGCTTTACTTATAGCATTGCTGGCAAGGGCAACGCTGTTCAAAATAATTTTGTCAGTGGCATTTCACGCTTGTCTTAAATGACTTGAGGGCAGTTATAATGAACCAACTCCGGCCCATGGCCCATTCAGGTTTTGATGAAAGATGAATTGATCATTCCGAAATGATCATTCACCCTAGTCTGCCCAGTAATCCTTGCATATTCCTCACTCCTAAGCCTGACCTTTTAGACATGGTTAGTCCAAGTGACGATGAACATAAACAGTTGATAATATGCAAAACAATATTAATGAAAATGTCAGCTACATAATGAAAACTGTCAAAGTTTAGCTAACCAACGCAACGGTGTTAAGTTTTATCCGTGACACAAATGCAATTGTTAAAGATGTTCATACGGGCTCCTGAGTTTCACAGGGTTCTAAGCCATTGACAAGCAATACATCTCCAGCATTGCAGCCTAGTGTTCAAACCATTGTTTCAGTATACCGAAAGTGCCCCCGGGTCGTACAGAGGACGCTGCATATTGGCAATGCTATGTCCAGGGTGGATAAGCGGTGGAAGACATGACTCCGTCTTAAACTCCCCCAAAACTGCTGGAATTTGCTGCATTTGGTCAAGGACATGAAAGGGGCAAAAGGCTGTGATGAAATTGAGGGAAAACATAACTAGTTCCAGAAAGTTGAAACACAGCCTTTTACATTTATATAGACTTCATTTTCAGAACGTGTTGAGTTGGTTGGTAGATTTTTATCTCTGTGTACTTGAGTGGCTTACATTCTTTCTACAGCTTAATGAGCCTTGACCCGCCCACTCTGAAATCTTGGCTTTTCAGAAAGTGGGTATAAATATCCTTATTGCATATAACCAACCATGAATAATCAAGAGAAATCTTTCAAGAAACATTTATAAAGTTTAATCACAAAATTTACTTACATGGAAGGTGAACTATAAATCAACATTTTACTGAGACACATCCTACATAAATGACTCAGTCTCTCATTCAGACATGTTGTTGGTGAACCATTAGTTTGTAATTAATATAAAATATTAGATACCAAGATATGGTGGGGGGTGTATAAAAATGAGCTGAACCGTATCATCTAACTGTCCTCTCCCTCAGAACAATGCCAAAGTGGCAGTCCTGGGTGCATCTGGTGGCATTGGCCAGCCTCTGTCACTGCTTCTGAAGAACAGTCCTCTGGTGGGCGAACTGTCTCTGTTTGACATTGCCCACACACCTGGCGTAGCAGCAGACCTTAGTCACATCGAGACCAGAGCCCGTGTCACTGGTAAGATGTCACTACTGCAATGTCAGTAATGTATAATGTAATGACTTTGACAATGTCTTTCAAACGTTTTCATGTCACCACCAGGTTACATGGGTCCAGACCAGTTGAATGCTGCTCTGAAAGGCTGTGATGTCGTTGTTATCCCCGCCGGCGTCCCAAGGAAACCTGGTGAGATTCGAATTGAAAAACAATGTCAATTCTCTAGTTCTTTTTATCGAGAATTGCACACATAATTTAAAGTAAAATTCTTTCAGGAATGACCCGTGATGATCTGTTTAACACCAATGCCACCATTGTGGCCACACTGGCTGACGCCTGCGCCCGCAACTGTCCAGAGGCCATGATCTGCATCATTGCCAACCCTGTGAGTACTCCAGGCCCCCACCTGACCAGCCTCTGTACTCGGTTCTGCAGCAGCTATGTGTCTAAGTTGGGCCTGGCTGAAAAAGAGCTTAGTACATTGTAAGGTGCCAGTAATGTGGTTTGAAATTGCTAACAAACATTTTGATTCCAATCCCTAGGTGAACTCTACTATTCCCATCACATCAGAGGTCATGAAGAAGTATGGCGTCTACAACCCTAACAGAGTGTTTGGAGTCACTACATTGGACATTGTCAGAGCCAACGCCTTCGTTGCAGAGCTAAAAGTAAGTCAATCCATCCAGTTTTTTTTTGTTGTTACCTGGATTTGCCTTTGAAATAAAAAGGGGATCGGAAAACCTCCTCAAGTCACTGTGACGCAGCCTAGTTGTTGGAACATCTGTTACAACAATCAAAAGCAAATTTCCCAGATTAAATCCATGAGCAAGATGAGAATAGTTGAAAATAGTGATTACCACTGTGCAAAAGAAGGCAGTGTTCTCCCTCTGAAAAATAACTCAGCCGAATATAATTGCTGAAAATGTTGTTTTGTTTTTCAGAATTAGTTTGACAATCAATTTTGAACTTGTAGAATCGACTGAAATCCATTAGTAATTACTCAGACCTAAAGTCACTGGCACAGTTCAAACTCTGCCTTATCCCAATCTTGATACTTTGGGTGGGAATTGAAACTGAAACCAAGATCTATTACTTCACCTAATGAAGCACTTCAGAGGACACTGACCGATTTCAAGTTAATCTGTCCATTAAAGATTACTTTCATGTGTGTTGTATTGTAGTGGCTTTGCACATTGTAGGATCAGGATTCAGCCACCTATCTGTTGGCTGCCAGCATAGGGCTGTCATCATGATTCAACTGCATATTACTTTAAATATTGATTGTTAATTTTTTCAGCAGCAAATTCTAGTTTAATGATTATGTAAGCCAGATAGCTGACTTGGTGTTTCATTTTGCAGGGCCTAGACCCAGCACGTGTAAATGTGCCAGTCATTGGAGGTCATGCAGGAAAGACAATTATTCCTCTCATCTCACAGGTAAAAAGTAGCTCTTCAGAAGTGAAAACGATATCATGTGTTTTTATTTTGATGAATGTGTTTATGGCTCCCTCTAGTGTTTGTAACATGTTATGGTGAATTGGTGTTGTCAGACTTTATTCCTTGATCATGTATTTGCGAGTGACATTTGGAAATTCATGTTGACATTTCAAATTAATTTGGAAAAGCAATGAAGGTCCACAATTAGCATGGCTTCACCTGTGAATAACTAGACATTGCTAACTCTTTGTAGGCCACACCCAAAGTGGAGTTTCCAGCTGACCAGCTATCTGCTTTGACTGCTAGGATTCAGGATGCTGGCACTGAGGTTGTGAAGGCCAAAGCTGGAGCAGGTAGGTGTTCATCTGTGACGGGAATGATTCTCTAGATAATCTGTAGCTTTTTAAACATAGGTCATGTTTGAGGTAGTCTGAACGCTAACTGGCTAACCTGTGTGTCCAGGCTCAGCTACTCTGTCCATGGCCTACGCCGGAGCTAGGTTCACATTCTCCATTCTGGACGCCATGAATGGAAAGGAGGGAGTCGTGGAGTGTGCATATGTAAGGTCAGAAGAGACCGAGTGCAAATACTTCTCCACACCTCTCCTCCTCGGGGTAAGTCCTGCATCAGCCTATTAACGGGTTCAGAACACGGAGACCGTAAATAAGACCTTGTGATTGGTGTTGTAGTATTGTTGTATTTTGAACACGTTCCTATTATAATAAAACACACTAGGGGTGTGAACGTTTCAACTAGGAAACAAACACTTTCATTATAAATGTAGAGCTTTTGTTTACCAGTAGAGCGGATTATATCCTACACAATAATGTCTCCCTTTGTCTAAGGGCCAATTCCTCTGTACTGTACATGTCCACTCATCCTCCAATGCTACCTCTCTTTGAAAAATGCAAGTGTTTGTGTTAAAGTCCTGTATGGCTGTCAATGCTTTCAGTTAAATGAGGATGTTGTGTTGTAATGCATCTGGGAAAGAGATACCGGGAACAACAGCCAAACACTGAAGTGTAAATTGAACTGCAGTTCAAACTAATTGCAAGCCAAGGGTCATATGCAAGAGCAGCAGTTGCACCAATAATTTCCTTTAAAACTTTTGGCTAAAATCTTGTTAAGCTTCACATCCTTAACCAATACATCTTTCTTGAATACAGTTGTTAATTGAATGTGGTAACTTGTAAATATCTTTTGGTCCTTTTTAGAAACAAGGAATTGAGAAGAACCTCGGCCTGGGGAAGCTGTCAGCTTTTGAAGAGAATCTGGTGGCTGAGGCCATTGGGGAGCTGAAGGGCTCTATCAAGAAGGGCGAGGATTTTGTTGCTAACATGAAGTGAACAGGATTTGAATGTCTCCATCTGTGATTATTTATATTGTCCAGTCTGTAATGGTAACGGCTCTTCAAACTCAGTTTCATCATGTTTGTTGTTTGACTGATCAGAAATGTCAACTCACTCCCTAATAAATGATAAACCTCACCATCTTGAACTTTATCAATATATGTTTGAAAGGGATTTCTGAGTGGATCGTGACTTAAGTATTTTAGTAATGACATGTATTCTAGAGTGTAGGTTTGTATTGAATATTGGGGAGAGTGGGGAGGGCGGTCATGGTTATTGGCTCCTGGGGTTTTCATGTGTTTCCCATTGTCGAATTGACCTGTCTAATATTTGGGGATTCATCACCCCTGCACATAGTTCTTCATGTCAGGCTTTGTAGGGCTTACATTACAATGTGATGACTGGAATGTCTTCTAAGGCTCTGTATGCATGGAATTATTTCTAAAATGGTGTTTTGTCTTTGCCCACCAACACATTTTTTGTGGCTTCTTTAAAATGCTTAACAAATCTCCACTTTTCAACATTGTTTGAGACGGAGCCACATCAGAATTTGAATGTGCCAAACATGAATGATATTCCGTTATGTTATATGGAGACCATGTGTAAGTGGCGTCCAACTTCAGTGGTTTAAACTTCAGAAAAGCGAACACGTTTTCGATGAGGATCCTGGCTTCGGGGACGAGGGTGGTAGTGAAATGGTTAATGGGAATGTTTGGAATGAGCTTGTTACCTTGTAACCAAGGAGAGTACCACGGACGCACACTACAAAACAAACAGTGGCTAGTTAGAAATCAAATTCGTTGAAGACTGAATACGGATGGCATTTTTTTAATTACTGGCTTGTATTTTAATTAACTTTATGGTTCGCTGCGTTAATTGCCAACATCTTTGGGCTAATCATTAAGTACTTTTCTGCTTTGTTTTCACACCGCAAATCGGGCGTAATGGTGTTTATTGTCGTCTGATGTGATAAACCTCTTGCAGTATAGAAAAGTGACATTCGGTGTTGGCTGGGCAAACGTTATTTTCTCGTTACATCTTTTAATGTCAGGACTTCTGTGCTTGAACTGTCCAACTATTAGATACTGCTGACTATGTCCACCGGGATTCATCATGCCTCGAATCAAAGCATCAAGCCCTTTAAGTCAAGCGAAGAGTACCTGTATGCTATGAAGGAGGATTTGGCAGAATGGTTGAGAGACTTGTACGATATTGATATAGACGTGAACAACATTGTGGAGTCACTCGAGACTGGCGCGATGCTCTGTTCCCACGCCAACAATGTCACAAGAGTGGCGGGAGAGTTCATTCAAAAGTATGGGATGGTGCCACAGGTCCAGCTGCCGACCGCTGGTGTCTCGTTTGTCAATTCGGCCCAACCTGCCACTTTCCTGGCGCGGGATAACATCTCAAATTTCATCACCTGGTGTCGAAAGCAGATGGACATTAAAGGTACTTTATGACAATGCATAAGCCTACATAATGACGGTTAATGGTTTGACAGAATCTTTCTAAGTTGTATATCTTACATCAGGATGTCTTCAACATTGGACGAGGGAGGAGTAGCACTGTGACCTGATTTGCTCAAACCAATTAGGGCGTTATTTACTGTTTTGTGTATGTTTCGTTATAGTAGGCTATCTGTGAATTTATTTGAAGTGTACTAATCTTAATATTAAATTTAGGGTCAATTCGACAGCATTCAATGTTTTACCTCTCTAAATGCATGATTGTTCATTTTTTTGCTTCTTATTTAATGACGTTTCCTAATTTAATGGGAACAATGGGTGAACATAAAAGTTTTCAATATCCTGTACACATTTTGTAGCATCAGTGTTCTTTGGGGTCAGTTTGACCCCAGGCTGTTAGCTGTGAAAAACATTAAAAATATATCAAAATGTTACACTTTGGATGATATTAAGGGTCAATATAACATGCAAATCTTCAAAAAACATTCCTCTGCTTTTGGGCCCTGACCTAACCATACCTGTAGTATCGCTAGAACCACTGAACCTCTTTCACACGAGGGAGGGGAAAACAATTGCCATAAGAACTTTGCCATTGCCATATGGGAAGGGAATACAATTCTTGCGAGGACATTGATAGTTCACCCAACATAGGGGAGGAGCAAACATAAAAGCTTGCCCCGACAAAATCATTTCTATTTGTGCTCTGTGGCCTCTTTATGCTCTCTCAATTGAAAATGACCTCCTCAGCAAAGGTTTTCTGCCAATGAGGTTTTGTCACAGCTATTTGACAGTGAAAGTGACATAGAGGAGAATGTGTCTGAGACAGTGAAAGTGACAGAGGAGAATGTGTCTGAGACAGTGAAAGTGACAGAGGAGAATGTGTCTGAGACAGAGGATGATGTAAAAGAGACTGAATGTGATATGGAGGAGAATGTGACTGAGACAGAGGATGATGTTGAGGAGACTGAATGTGACATAGATAATGATTTTGAGGAGATAGTGAAAGTGACATAGAGGAGAATGTGTCTGAGACAGAGGATTATGTTGAGGAGACAGTGAAAGTGACATAGAGGAGAATGTGTCTGAGACAGGATTATGTTGAGGAGACAGTGAAAGTGACATAGAGGAGAATGTGTCTGAGACAGGATGATGTTGAGGAGACAGTGAAAGTGACATAGAGGAGAATGTGTCTGAGACAGGATTATGTTGAGGAGACAGAGAAAGTGACATAGAGGAGAATGTGTCTGAGACAGAGGATGATGTTAAGGAGACAGTGAAAGTGACAGATGAAGTACTGTTCATTTGCACTAAAACAGCAAATGTCTTCAATGAATTTCCCTACAGCAGATTTCTTTTTTCTTCGGTGAAGTCCTCTATCCATTTTTATGGAGGAAGCATAGAGCCCACAGTTTTTACATTTCATCTTCCGACATCATCTCATCCTGTACGTTTTTATTTGATACCCGAGACCAAAGTAAATGGACCATCATAAAAACAGCTACTGTGTAAACGGTGAGGGTGAAATCCAATCGATCACTAAATCCTACTGTCTGATCCTTATCCAGATGTGCTCATGTTCGAGACAGACGACTTGGTGCTGCGGAAAAATGAGAAGAACCTTGTGCTATGTCTGCTGGAAGTGGCCCGGCGTGCCTCTCGCTTTGGCATGGCCGCCCCTGTGCTGATCCAGCTGGAGCAGGAGATTGAAGAAGAGATCAGAGAGGGACTGGAGCTGCCCCTGGAAGACACCCTGCCAGACGCCAAACCCCAGCGCCATACCTCCAACACCCAAAACCTGGATGAAATGGTCAGGGTTAGAACCGAGATGTGGCCACTGCAACACTGGAACCAATTCACTAATAGGAATACATTTTCACAAAGGTTACTGTAACCAGGAATATTATCCTTGTCCACACAAAACATACTGGGCAGGACAATAAGAGATAATATCACAATACATAAATATGCACCTTCAGTGCAGAGACAACTTCATGCAATTAAGACAATAATACATTGCAATCCCATGAAACTTTGAACACAGTTCTGTAAACATTGCAATCCATACTGAGACATTTGTCTGAATAGGCTTTGAGATCCTGGTGCCTCATTTATTGAAGGTGTCTGCCCCAAAAAATATTTGAAACCTCATATGCCCCACATTTCCCTATTGACAGGAGAGTGCTTATATCCGCACAAACATCAAAACGTGTGTGAGTGCTAACTTTAGTCTTTGACAAAATATATTACAAGCAAAGTTCTTTAGTGGGAAATGTAGGTATTTGAGCCAGTTATTCCGGATAGAACAGGCCTACAATGATATATCCATTGCTCATTATGCCAACCATGCCCCCCGACAATTTTACAAAAGGTAGGCAACACCTTATTGCTGCGTCTTTGTGCTACAACATATCCTATTTAATCTCAGTCTATTGCAAGGTACAAGATAGAAACACAATCTAGTGGTAAATGAAACACAGAAAGACAGTAAAGACGTTTCCATGGAAGTGTGATGGCTCATTTACATCCCAACTGCTTGTGTGACAGTCACTGTTACATAAGCCGCAGCCAGTGTTTAGCACTTGTAATAGGTGGCATGCATGTTTCATTTGAAAAGTCACAGCAAAGGATACAAAAATTCCACCCACACTAAAGAAATTATATGAATATTTCCAGTGAGTTGTCTTTTTAGACACAGGACCATCTACAGTCCCCTCCAAAAGGGTTGGAACGGCGAGGCAAAGTCCTTTGTTTTTGATGGTCACTGAAGACATTTGGGTTTCAGATCAAAAGATTAGTATGAGACAAGAGTTCAGAATTTCAGCTTTCATTTCCATACTCATCTTAAACCCAAATATCTTCAGTGACCAACAAAAACAATGGAATTTGCCTCGCCATTCCAATAATTTTGGAGGGGACTGTAGTTTCAACATCATAATGCCATTACACAGAATATGTGTTAATTTCTGACACCATAAAAGGCGAATAAAGTGTGTTATAAAATGTTGTTGTAACACTTGTTGAAATGTGTATCAATCAAAACAATACATAAGTGTAGTACAACCATTTGCTGAACATAAAACATTTGGCACTCACATTCTAGCATTCTTAGATGCGGCAGAAATTTGTCAGAAGTTTACACATGGTTCTTGAGGCCCCAGGATTCTCAGTTCTGTCTTGTAGAATGGACACAAAAATCTCCTGTTTTGGCTGGAATATTCTCCTGTTTATTCTCCCTATTTGAATGTTCTATATTCAATTATTCTGTCTTGCTACTCAGAAGTAGCTGTCTCCTTAAATGCAAAAGGGATGTTTCCCTCTAATCGTATGAATTCATCAACCGGCTTGAAATGTGAATCATGTTTTATGCATTTTCTTCCAGTTGAGACTCACAGTTTTGTCTTCCTCAGAATGGTTTGGACATAGCATCTTCTCAACCACGTGCCTGTATCGCTACTTTTGCCTTGCAGTGTTTATCCAGCAGTGACCTTGAATCGTAAATCATAATACATTCAGTCAATCACATGTTCATGCACAGAGCTGTCATCCCCACAGTATGCTGTATCTTCTGTTCTGGAAACAAGTGTTCTGAAGTATTGATTTTGTTGTATATGCCAGGCAAAGAAAATGTCTACAGGTGAACTAAGAGGATTTAAAGAACAAACATGTACAAATAGGGCAGAGATTGTGTGCAGTTTGTTTGGCAGTAGCTCTCTTAAGTATTCACCTTTCTTAGACGTTTTAATATTTGATTGTTTTAGAACATGCAAAATGTTTTTGCGAATAGAGAAAAAAATCCCTCAAAATTAGATCTGCTGGATGTCAGTTTTTGCAAAAGAATTGCTCATGCATCGTCACATATTCACAGTTGGATTGAGATCCACGCTTTGACTGAGCAACTCATAGACATTGTCCTACCTCCAGTGTGGTTTTGCCTGTATGTTTTAGGCCATTGCCCTGTTGGAAAACATTTCTTCAAAGTCCCAGGTCTCTTGCAGACTTCAGGAGTTTTTCATCCAGGACTTCTTTGTACTTAGCTGCATTCATTTGGCTTTTTATCTTCACAAGCTTCCCAAGCCCTGACACAAAGAAGCATCCCTTCTCTGCACCAGTTCCTCTTTTTCTTCTTAACACCCACCTTGTCTTTGTAACTAAGAATATTTACCACTATTGACATAGGCAGGTCGCTTGGGTTAGCGCCACCACAATTATCCAATGAACAATTATTGAGCTTTTCCTCTCTCATTTGCAGCACTTTTGATACGGCATCCAGGTAAAGTGGCGACTGAGATTCCATCAACTACAATGTAATTTTGTCTTTGTTGTCCCTGTAATTCGGGGTTCGTTAACATTAATGACTGGAAGAGCACAATTCAAGTGTATTAGAAGCACTATCTGATACTCAACACCATGAATAACAGTCAAATCAATTTATCACAAAATCTGATGTTTAATGTCACTGGACTGGACACAACAGCTGTCTGGTGAAATTGTGTGGACAATCAAGTCTCCTGAACATACATTGAATATGCAAAAAAGTGCATTTAATTGAAATGACAACTAATCAAGGAAACATTGTTTCCCAGAGATTGAATATGCAAGGATATTATTATAATAGTGCCCTGAGAGAATCATTTCAATTATATTAATGACTCTGAAAAGTATCTTTGACTTCTGCCTGAAGATAGCGTATATAAGCTTAAGTTGATAGGGGACCTAATATTGTACAAACACGTCAGACAGAAATTAGTTTGTATACACACTAGTTTTGCTCCTGTGTTAGTTTCCCGTGAAACTAAACAGCACTTACTCTACTTCTTATGCCATATAACACCACTGAACTGAACAGATGCTCTGTCCAATGTGTGCCTTGATGTACTATAGCTATATTTGACCTCATGGTCCTGAAGCCTGCTAAATAACATAAATGGTCCTGAAGACTGCTAAAAAGCATAAATGGGCCTTTTGGAAATGTTTTAGTGGCCTATATTAAGTTATTGGTTTAAAAACATGCATGCAACTCTAGAGCCACAGGCTAAACTGTCTTGCAGTACATCTGCATGATTGTGATCAAGAGTTTAAATCCTAACAAACAGCACCCAGAGATTAAAATTGGATTATTAATTTTGGGGTGGATGAGTAGATGCTCCCTTGTCTTACTGCATTTTAGAGACCAGTTGTAGTAGGTCAGATACCTACAAGCCTATATAACCTTGGATGTTGGCCACAAAGTATTCTCTTCAAATTATATACATATGTGCAGCATGATAAGAAGCAGAACTGTTGATGAGATTTACATAAAAAGATCTTTGATGCTCCCAAAGCAGGTTAGGAGTTGGCAAGGCCTTTAAATAATTGGAAATCACTAATTCAGCAGGTGAGAAGAACAGGGTAAAACATAAGAAGTATGTCTTTCCACCCAGCTCAAGATACTGTCTTTCTCCTGTGCATTTGTCCAATATTATTTGTCAAATTGTATAAGGATCAATACCATTAGGATTTTACTTTAAGGATCAATACTCTTAACTTATCAAGTTCTCTTTGGTAAAAATTCTGGTTTCAGGACTTGCAGACCTAGTCAAAATGTCTATATTATTTTTATTTTAGTTGACTTGTTTTGAACAAAGCCTTTGAATCTATTCTTCTGTTCTTGGAAAAGCTCTGTGCTGGAATAGTTGTGTTGGATTCAAATACAGCTCTGTAAAAAATTAAGAGACCACTGCACTTTTTTCTTTCCTTTCCAAAAATGTCAAATAGGAAGGTTTTGAGTGAGTAAAAGAAGGGTTAAAATTAAGAGACCACTGCAAATTGAACGCTTCTGTTCCTCACTCAAAACTTTCCTTTTCAACTTTTCTGGAAAGGAAAGAAAAAGTTGCAGTTGTCTCCTTTAACTCTAGGAGGCATGGATTTAGATTGTATGATATAGTCATAGGTTAGTGTTGGTTTACTCTGTAGTTGTAGTTTACTCAGTAAGGTAACTTTTCACAGCCCTGCCTTTCTCTTTCTTTCACCAACTGCACATTCCAGTTGGGTCCTGAATACAGCATTGAGTCTATTCATTCCGTGTAATCTTTTGTAAACTTCATAACTGTCCATGGCAGTAAGCCTTTGCAGTGTATTACACGAATATACCATTATTACTTGTGATTAAGTAAATTGTAGCTTTTCATTAAAAGAAATGTTCCCCTCTGAATTTCGTGATGTCCAATTCACAATTATGACCTTGCCTTTCCTCGACAACTCCACAGGTTCAGGATGGTTGATGATGCATTCCTCCAGGCACATCTCACAGAGCTTTTCTGATAATTCTCACACTCTTTGCTCAACCAGGAAGGAGGTGTTTCGCTAGTACACGCCCTTTTGGGAGATGCATTCCCCAGCTTAACAACCTGTTTTGAGCATTCCAGGTGCCTGACCTACCGCAAGGACTTGCTAGCGTGACGTGACAAAGGATCCCATTCCGAAATCACACCCGTCCACGCTAGGAAGAGCAGAGCAAACATGCATTCCCCAATGTTGGACCCCTGACACCTTTGGCATGCCGTGACCGGGATTCAAACAAGGCTGCAATAACACATTTGTACTGTGAGACTGAAATCCCTGTGCTACTCAGCCATAAATAAGAATACATTTCCCGATTTAACCAACTGTGATATCTCCTGCACACCTGTTTCCAGGCCAGTTTACCTTGTTAAGTCAATCTTATTATGGTAGTTTAGGCCGTTGGGATTATTTTAGTTTTTTTACATTTGGGGTTATTTAGATTTTATGAATAAAGTGAGTTAAGGAAATGTTGCAGGATTCACTTTTTTAAATTTGACTGTAACTGAATGAAAGAGAGAACTGAATGTACGAACTTCCATTAGTAACTCGCTTATAAAAACCCTGGTTGAAAAGGGACGAATTACTTTTGTTTGTTCTCGTAGAAATACTGTATAAGTGAAATGTAGAACAAGCAGGGAAAATGTCCTTGCAAGAGATTGTTTAAATATTTCTTTGTGGACAGGCATTCAGTCTCTGTTGATAAGGACAATGGGGAAAGACAGTGGGTCGTACTGCTTTGTGCTGACTCCCATGCTGAAGCAGTACATGTGCACCAGACTGCTGGATGGCCATCGGTCACAGATGTGTCATTTGGTTGCTGTCGTATCACATAATCAGATTATGTGAAGCAACAAAGATGCAGCAGAGCTGTCTTTGTAGCACTGTGTTCCGGTTCGTGTACGCTTCTGACTGAACTGTGCTTGAATTTACTGTACTTACTGTACATGGCTTTATAGCAGGGCCTTCGCTTACATATAAATTGAAGTGATGTGCAATTCTTGTGTCGCTCTTTCACCAATGTGTGTTTTTATTTGTTTCATAGGTCCAGCATCTGATAAGCCGCTGCACCTGCCCCACCCAGTTTTCCATGGTCAAATTGTCAGAGGGAAAATACAGGGTGGGAGACTCCAGCACCCTCATATTTATGCGGGTATGCACAATGTTCTGGTCTCACTCCAATAAGCTAGTTTCTCTTCCATCTCTCCTCCTCATCATCAATTGCTCACTTTTTTCCAGCTGAGCTAATTATGCTCCTGTCACTTCTCAACTCTCTGACAGTCTGTCACACGTTCTGAATGCCAATATACTGCAGCAAGACAAAACATGATTACTTTCTCAGGGATAATTGAGTGAGATCTCTTTTGTGCTGTCTACTGTGGCAGAAAGCTTGGTGTCATATCTGTGGGTTGGGGTGTAATATACAGCTCCGGAAAAAAGTTAATCAAATTGTATTTTCCTTTCCAAAAATGTTGAAAAGGAAAGTTTTGAGTGAGGAACAGAAGCGTTCAATTTGGAGTGGTGTCTTGATTATAACCCTTTTGTTCCTCACTCAAAACCTTCCTTCAGGTGTGTTCTCTCACATCATTTGTGCTGTCATAAGAGAACGTTTAGTCTTGATTTTAGGCTTTGCGTTTGCCTTTGGAATTTGCTGTCAACATGGGGACGAAACTGGTGTCAGTGAGAGTCAAGAAAGCCATTACAGGCAAAAGAAAACCCGAAACAGCCCAAAAATAACAGAAAATAGGTTTACCAAAAACAACAGCTTGGTTGATTACAAATAAGGAATTCTAAATTGTATACAAACTTTGCTGAAGAATAAGCAAATAGCAATATTTGTTTTGGTGCCCTGATATTGGAACACCTTTTGACTAAGTGTTTTTTAATGAATATTTAAACATATTTATACACAAATACCTTAAGTAAATGCTGAGGCTGTATAATTTTACCTCATACAAATTGTTTGATTTCAAATCCAGTATAGAACCAAAGTGCTTCACTTTTCCAACAGCTTTAGATCAGTGTTGTGTTATTGTAACCTTCCAATACAATGTAGCAGTTGTCCTTTTGGTCATAGATGTGCACGTGTGTCCCTGTGTGTTGTCAGATCCTCCGTAACCACGTGATGGTGCGAGTGGGTGGAGGTTGGGACACCCTGGAACACTATCTGGACAAGCATGACCCCTGTCGTTGCACATCTATCAGTGAGTTACTTCTCCCTTGAACAAATGAGCTTCTTATTATGTATTATTGTATAGTGTCGAAGCACATATTAAACGGGCCAAGGGAAGGATGCATTCTGTGGACCAGTTGGGGGCAAATTACAGCCCACTCAATACAGCCTGCAGCTATGTTTTATAAAAAAACTAAATTGTTTTGGGGTTAAAACAGTCCACTTTTGAATGTGCGAGATGAGATACAGCAAACAAATTATGATGGACCTGTAAATATTGGCTTTGGAATGTATTATCGACTTAATTTATAGTTTATTTTCTATATTCTCCAATGCAAGAAATAGAGCTCTGAACCTTCCCGCTATTACTATTGGTCAGGATCATGAGACTATTGCTATTGGTCAGGACAATGAGACTATTTCTATTGGTCAGGACAATGAGACTGAGGCGGTAACTTATATCTTGGAATTTTAATTGATGATGAACTCTCTTTTAAATTCCGTATTCAACAGCTTGCAAAAAAGCAGAAGCTGAAGTTGGGTTAGGGCTTGTTTTTCATACAAAGGTGAAAGGAGACTTTGTTCCTGTACTGGACTATGGCAGAATTTTTATATGAATGCTTCTGCTCGATGTTTGAGATCAGTTGACACACTTTACCTTGGGGCATTGATTTTAAGCTGGGAAGTCGATGTGCATTTTTATCCTGCATAAATGTGGTAAGTATTCTCTTCGCTTGAAGGACTTTGTCCTGTAAATGGTCCCAAATGCCTGAACTGGGGGCTTTTATGTACTCTGCCCCATTGGCTTAGAACGACCTGCAAAATAGTTTTAAATGGGAGGAACCTGTCGCCCTTGTTGTTGTTGAATCATTGATGAAGTACTTTGTGGCTGATTCCTTGACCTGTCAATGGTTACATTCAGCTGTTAATAATTGTGAATAATTGTGATTTCTAATTATTGTTATTGTGATTTCTATAGTTTTCTTATTAGAGTACTTGTATTGGTTTTATGTTTTACTTCATGGGTAAATTAATTTTTTTTTTAAATTACAAAGCAAAAACATGTTTTTAGAAATGTATGCCACATTTTTGAAAATGAAAAACTAAAATATGTACTTAAGTATTCATACCGTTTATTGAGTATTTGATTGAAGCACCTTTTGTAGTAATCACAGCTTAGAGTCTTCTTGGCTATGCCTCTACCAACTTTGCACACCTGGATTTGGGCAGTTTCACCTATTCTTCCTTTTTTTTATTACAATTAGTGTCTGTGTATAAATAATCAATGAGTTGTCTCACATTGATGCACTGAGCAGGCTAGATACTGAGCCATCAGGAACAGAAAAGAACTGTCAAAAAAACGGCATAACAAGTTAATGGAACTTTATAAAGATGGAAAAAGATATCCAAAGCCTTGCAAATGCCAGTCAGTACTGTTATTATGAAGCGGAAAATTCAGGGATCTCTTGATACCAAGCCAAGGTCAGGTAGACCAAGAAAGATTTCAGCCAAAACTGTCAAAAGAATTGTTGGGATACAAAACCCACAAGTAACCTCAGGAGAAATACAGGCTGCTCTTGAAAAAGATGGTTTGGTTTTAAGGAGCACAATATGACGATACTTGAACAGAAATGAGGTGCATGGTCAAGTTGCCAGAAAGAAAACTTTACTGCACCAATGCCACATTAAAGTCTGATTACAAAATGCCCAACAACACCTTGACACACCTCACAGCTTCTGACACACTGTCATTAGCTGTGATGAGACCAAAATGGATCTTTATGGTCACAACCATAAGCGCTATGTTTGGAGAGGTGTCAACAAGGCCTATAGTGAACAAAATACCATTCGCACTGTGAAGCATGGTGCTGGCTCATTGATGTTTTGGGGCTGTGAGAGCTCTAAAGGCACAGGGAATCTTGTGAAATGGAGGGGAGATGAATGCAGCGTGTTATCAGAAAATACTGGATTTTCCAGCGTGACAATGATCCTAAGCACAAGGCCAAGTTGACCCTCCATTGGTTACAGCAGAAAAAAAGTGAAGGTTCTGGAATGGCCATTACCGTCTCCTGAACTTAATATCATCGAGCCACTCTGGGGAGATCTCAAATGTTCGGTTCATGCAAGACGACTTAAGACTTTGCATGACCCGGAGGCATTTTGCCAAGATGAATGGGCAGCTGTACCACCTGCAAGAATTCGTGCCTCATAGACAACTATTACAAAATACTGTATGCTGTCATTGATGCTAAAGGGGGCAATACAGAGTATTAAGAACTAAGGGAATGCAGACTTCTGATCAGTGGTCACTTTATGTATGTATGTTGTATGTATGTTGTGTTTTATGATTGTGCCATTCTGTTATGGCCTACAGTTGAATATGAATCCCATAAGAATTAAAAGACATGTGTTTTACCAGCTCTCTCATGTTTTCTTTACAAAGGGTACATATATTTCAAATTCTTCAAGGGTATGCAAACTTTTGAGCACAACTGTATATGTTAATTCCTGCTGCACTGCTGAGTCACTCTCTGTGGCGTCAGTGCTTCTGTCGGTCTTACACCACTGCTGCACACCAGATGATGGTTTAATAAAGGACTCGTGTAACTGTGAAGCGTTGCTGTTCTGTCCTTTCAAAGGATGGCTCCTGGCCCAAGGCATGTAAGATCTCATCTTACTGGATCATTTGGCTTTTACAATATAGTGCCCAAATGCCTGTGGGGTGAACTGCGGTTGCGTTGTTTTGTCATTTAAAACAGGTATATTTTTATAAGAACCAGTAGCGTAGAATCTATACATTTAGCTTTTAATTCACAAAATGTAAAGATTTTAATGCCGAAATATTAATTGGCGTGAACATTGCAAAGTTAACAATGGTGTAAGAAATAACAAAATAAGTTTATATTGTGCTTTGTAGCTAAAAACAATTAGAATTCAAATCAAAGACACAATTTACAGTGGGTCCCCATGCAATGTAAAATGTGTTTGAAGTATTTTTGGGGGGCATTTTATGCTTTATTGGACAGGAAAGTGGGCTAAATCGTTTCTGCTGGAAGAGTGCTGGGCTGGATTTAAATCCATGCTGCAGCAGAACATCTGTATCAGAAGTGGCGGCCCAATTTCTTGATAGTTAGTGATTGAATCCTTCAATGCCTTGCCTTCTCTCAGTATCTCCAGAGCAGATACAGGAGGAGACAAAGCTAAGAACTTTTATCTCCAAATCATATCTCATGAAGGCATTCTGCTTCTTATCTCAATTCTCGCTCAACCAGAACATTTTAGCTAGTAGATTATCACTGGAGTAGAATGTGTTCCTCAGCTGACAAACACAGGCACCTGATCTACAAGACACCAGTCAGACAGGGCAGCCATGTGCCAAACTTCCCTCACCCAGTCGAGCGGCACTGAATTTGGACCCCCAGACATTGTTAGCTTTTTTCTGATAATATCATGTCTAATAAATTGCAGTCTGTTTTTCTTTTTCAGTGTGACTTAATTTTCAGTATAAATAAAATTATTTTAATTTATTTCTCAGAGTAGTCATTGGTCTATATTAATCAGTCTTGTGACATCACTCCATTCACCAAAAGTAACATTCCACCACTCATCTATTGATCCGCAGCCCATAAGTTCACCCAGTGCTCGGGGTCACCAGTCCATGAAATCCAAAGCAGGTTGCCTGGACGTCCACATGGCCAGAGTCCAACCACGCCCTCCACGCTGCTATTGAGTCGCCATGCACCGACCCCCCTCCAGCCAGTCCTTTGGGCCACCTCCCGTGGGGTCCTAAGGACAGCCTGGACCAGGGCTTCCCTCTCGCCAGACAGAGGGGCCTCTAAGGAGACATCTCTGTGTAGGTAAGAGATGATGTTGATGGTGTTGATTGAGAATTTAAAATGTGTAACAAGGTTAGACATTGATGCTGTTAATGGTTCGGTGTTGGTCCTGTTCTGCCGCTCCAAAGGCACAACCAGCTTCCCCTTTTAACTAGGACAATCTCAGCCTTTTTTCTAAAACTTCCGAAACCCAACTGTCTTAAACACTCTCAGTAGCTTCAAAGAACAAAACTTCCCCCACTATTATCTTCTAGCACCTACTTTAATCAAAGCTACTTTACTGGATTGTATGGTTGTTCCACCTAGCTGCAAGTTGTTCTGGATTCAAGGATCTGATCTGCTACATGAATAAAATGTAAAATGTGAATGTGTGTGAAATCACATTAATGGTGGTTTATCAGTACCAGGGTACATAATACAGTTAATGAATATCGGTGACTACCAGGGCCTTAAAACACTGTTCGAACCTAACAACATCATTAATAAAATGGCCTGGCTCCCCACTGATCATTACCAGCCTGTCATTACCATCGATCACTGTCATTTAACTACACTATTAGACATCCTGTTTATTGAAAGTGAAAAATGCTGAATGGAATCATAATATTTAGTTGGAAATCACTTGTAGTCTGGCATCAGCAGCAAATCCTTCAGTCCATAGATGAAGCCATAGATGAGTTGTTAGTGTATTGAACTACAAATCCTTCCACTGTCTTCACATTTTACAGACTTAAAATTAAACCTAAAATGGGATTACATCTGGCTCCAAATGAATCACACAAAAAAATGGAATTACCTTCTATTAAGTTGAAGACTTCTTGGAAATCACTGTACCTTAAATTACAGTAATCAGCAGGATTACCGTTCCTAAGGTAACGGACACTGGTGTATATTTAAATAAGACTATTCATGAGCAAATTCTATTGGTTAGACACATGCCACCATTCATTTACATTATAGAGAAGCCTAGAAAATAATTCTGTAAACAAATTTATAAGCAAGCGTGCATCAACAAATTATTGATTGTACATTTATGCAGGTCAAGTTGGAGTGGTCAAAAAAACAGAAACATATCTGAACTAGACAGTATGTGTATCTGATTTGTCATTTTTATTGTGCTATTTCAGACAGAGAAAGAGCGCCTCCGCACCCACACTCCAACAACACCAGTCTGAGAGTACGGATGAATTGACACATAACTCCTCCACACGGACTGGCAGAGAGGCCGCACGCTCATCCCCAGCCACCCGCCAGACCAGCAGCCTGCCTCGCTGCGTCCCACGCTGCTCTACACCTCAACCCGAGCCCAAGGCCAAGCCCCAGCCTCCGAGGCCTAAAACCACCTTGGTCTTTCAAAGGTTCACTGGGCAGCAATGCTCCTTGCCCCAGCCGCAACTAGAAACCAAGCCTCCGCAGGCCTGGACCAAGTCTCAGTTTGCCTTGAAGCTCAGACAGAGCTCTGCGTTGGCCAGCAACAGCACAGAAAGCCCAGCTGGAACTAGTCCCAAGAGGAATGGAGGACCCAACATGGTAAGGACCTCTTTCAGAGGCCACAGCCCAGCAAGTTCTACCCCTGTCCGCCCAAGAACACCTACAATCACTATCCAAGAGCCTAAAGGCAGAGATACTCTTCAAAGACGCCCACATTGTATTAAAACTCTCCGTCCATCCAAAACATGCTTGGATGGACCCCAATTGGAACCAGGAGTCAGACCCATCACACCTGCTGGTGGAAACAAGAGGAGAGATTCCAATAAGTCACCTGCAGCTTATGACATCATAACAAACCCTCTGAACAGCTCTATAGTCGGTGACAAGGGTCAGGAAAAGGGTCAGGGCCTGATAAGACAGAGTTCATTTGGCTTTCCTCTCCGTGACAAGGCTTCTCACAAAAGCACAGAGGTTGGCCTTGGAGAGCCTGTCCATCCACAACTATGTAGCGCGGTCATTGGGGCAGAAGACAGACGCCAAGCAACAGACACTGTTTACCTCTTCAGCCCACCCCCCATCAGCCCAGTCCAGGAGGCCTGCCTGTACCGGAGTCTCGAGCAGGAGATACTGTCAAACCTCCAGCAGCTTCACGTTGACTCAGATGAAATCGCCAGCCTTGCGGACAACAGAAAGTGTGACAAAAGCACTAGATACGGACCATCTGAAAATGTCCTTGAGAAGGTTCCAGCTGGATCTGAACAATCTCCACACACCTCTCATTGTGCACATCAAGGTGAGGCGAGCTTTGATGCAGTCATCTCTGAGCTCTCCAAAGGGAAGAGGCTGCTGGAGAAGGTGTGTGTTGAGAGCTGGGCCAACACACTCCCTGGCAGCTCAAATGACAGAGAGACGTGCAGCTGCACAGATGTGGAGGACTTCAGCTTAAGCCTCACAAAACCCTGTGTGATCCAGTCCTGGTCCTCTTGGAGCACCCGTGTCAAATCCAAAGAGCTTCTTTCTGATTGTACCACCGGCCCTGACTCTGAGAATGGAGTTATCAGTTGTGTCAAGCAGAGGAGAACAGAAGGCAACTCACCTTCAGTAGACCTCAGACCCAATAATGCAATAGGCCCTGATAGCTTGTTGAAACCAAGGAACGGTTCTTTCAGGCAGAAGGGGACTTTGAAGAAACCAGAGAGGGTACCCTCCATCTACAAGCTGAAACTCTGGCCCCAATTCCGGCCCAGGCACGACTACAGGCCAGGAAGGAAGCCATCACGGATCCCGACCCCAATCTCTTACAGAGGCTCTCACCCTGCAGAAGACCCTCAAGAGTCCAGAAAGGATACGCACACCCAAATACAAGCATCTCACCAACACCCGTCCTGGAGACACCCAGACAGACAGGGCACCATAGAGACGTCTCAGAGCTACATGCAGTGTGACCACAAGGCCACAGTTAGACTGAGGCCATTGCAAACACCAAAACAGGAGACAGCAGAGTACATTGAGGAGTCCTGGGTATAACCCCATACGTTTCTATCACAATACATTGTATCTTTGAAAGCAAAATTAATGCATCAGATAACACAAAGTAGTGGTGAAGCATTTTTTTATATTTATATCTTTAACTGGTAATCTTATTTTTCTATATTCCAAATGGTTAGCGCAATTTTACCCCTATATTCTGTCTCTTCTATTTCTACTCCAAAAGCTGAACATTTAAGATTCCCTGTTGGGCTTCCCAGGTGGTGCAGCAGGCTTTTGCTTGACCGTGCCACTGGCTGAACAGTTGAAGCTCCATGGCCGTAAATGAGCCAGCATTGCTACTAGATATGTCTTGGTCTCTCTTATGCAGCCCTGCCTGCAAAGCCAACAGGTCAGCAGGTGAGTGCGTGGCTTGGCGTGGATGCCCATTTTGCCGCTGGCAGTAATATGGATTTTCATTAATCACTAGCTTATATTTCTTTTTTTAGACAGTCAATTTGACCTAGCTCTTTTTCAGTTGTCCTGTCTTAAAGTCATAATACAAACATTCAAATACAAAGATATAAAATGCACACATATTAAGAAAAGCAATTACAGTGAACAGTAGAAAGGTGATATGTCAAACATTTGAATTGCCTTATGCGCACCAGAACATCCAGCTTCAGGTCACTCTGCAAGACCTTCCATGAGTGGGAGGAATAATAATCAAAAGCTGTTTTATTTAAGTTGTCCTGCAGTTTCTCTAAGACCAGCAACTTGAGAGCGCATTTGATAACTGCAAGTATTCCAGTTTATTTTTGAGATAAGATAATATGGAATTTCTGCAGTGCAGTATAGTCTCATGCACAAACACTAACCAATGTCTGGCTGTTCTGGAAGTCAGGTAGTCCCAGCCAACTGAAGTGTCTCAAAGAAAAATATGTGTACGAATATTTTGCACCAGTATCAAAAACGCAATGCTAAATGATAGACTGATTGAGATGAAAGACGTTTTGTTTCTATAAAATATTTTGATGTTCAGCCTCTTCATCAACTCTGCAATGTGTTTAAAAAGAGAGATCATCACAACCAAATCCCGAGGTTTTATAATCAAATACCAAGGTAATATTATCTAAAACAGAACCATCAGGGGTACAGTATTCATTCTGAGATCAGCCCATTGTAGATGTTGGGACCTTGAGAATAGCATATACAGTGGGGAGAACAAGTATTCGATACACTGCTGATTTTGCAGGTTTTCCTACTTACAAAGCATGTAGAGGTCTGAATTTTTTTATCATAGGTACACTTTGACTGTGAGAGATGGAATCTAAAACAAAAATCCAGACAATCACATTGTATGATTTTTAAATAATTAATTTGCATTTTATTGCACGACATAAGTATTTGATCACCTACCAACCAGTAAGAATTCCGGCTCTCCCAGACCTGTTAGTTTTTCTTTAAGAAGCCCTCCTGTTCTCCACTCATTACCTGTATTAACTGCAACTGTTTTAACTCGTTACCTGTATAAAAGACACCTGTCCACACATTCAATCAAACAGACTCCAACGTCTCCACAATGGCCAAGACCAGAGAGCTGTGTAAGGACATCAGGGATGAATTGTAAACCTGCACAAGGCTGAGATGGGCTACAGGACAATAGGCAAGCAGCTTGGTGAGAAGACAACAACTGAAAATGGCGTAATAGAAAATGGAAGAAGTTCAAGATCGGTCAATCTCTCTCGGTCTGGGGCTCCATGCAAGATCTCAACTCGTGGGGCATCAATGATCATGAGGAAGGTGAGGGATCAGCCCAGAACTACACAGCAGGACCTGGTCAATGACCTGAAAAGAGCTGGGACCACAGTCTAAAAAAACACACTACGCCGTCATGGATTAAAATCCTGCAGGTCCCCCTGTTCAAGGCAGCGCATGTCCAGGCCCGTCTGAAGTTTTCTAATGACCATCTGGATGATCCAGAGGAGGAATGGGAGAAGGTCATGTGGTCTGATGAGACAAAAATAGAGCTTTTTGGTCTAAACTCCACTTGCCGTGTTTGGAGGAAGAAGAAGGATGAGTACAACCCCAAGAACACCATGCCAACCGTGAAGCATGGCGGTGGAAACATCATTCTTTGGGGATGCTTTGATGCAAATTGGAAAGGACGACTGCACCGTATTGCGGGGAGGATGGATGGGGCCATGTATCGTGAGATCTTGGGCAACAACCTCCTTCCCTCAGTAAGAGCACTGAATATGGGTCGTGGCTGAGTCTTCCAGCATGACAAGGACCCGAAACACACAGCCAGGACAACTAAGGAGTGGCTCCGTAAGAAGCATCTCAAGGTCATGGAGTGGCCTAGCTAGTCTCCAGACCTGAACCCAATAGAAAATCTTTGGAGGGAGCTGAAAGTCCGTATTGCCCAGCGACAGCCCCGAAATCTGAAGGATCTGGAGAAGGACTGTATGGTGGAGTGTGCCAAAATGCCTGCTGCAGTGTGTGCATACCTGGTCAAGAACTACAGGAAACGTATGATCTCTGTAATTGCAAACAAAGGTTTCTGTACCAAATATTCAGTTCTGCTTTTCTGATGTATCAAATACTTATTACAAATACTCAAATACTTGTTCTCCCTACTGTACATACGTTTTACTTGCATGGAACACCAGCCAAAGATCCATAAATTAAAACAAGTGGTTACAGTCTGGTAGGCAAGCTGCGCCCAGCAATTACTTTTCTACTAGTATTCTTTATTCATTAAATACCATTTAGGAAATAGTATATATTATTTCCCTGTTCCCTGTGTTTGATCAAAAGTTACCAGAATTAAGCATGAAATTTAGCATGTTCATTTGATAAGACTGTCAAGTAAACTTTTGGTGATTTTGAGATCCTGCAAATACACTGAAAATGAAAAATCTCTGCTAACGTACAAATGCCATGCAAATTGACTGATTTTAAATTAAGTGTGCTTCCCAAATTTACCAAATTTAACTTGTTACTTAAAACACAACCCAGATGTCAAAATTACACCTTACTTAAATTCTGAATTGTACAAATCATGTAAATCATTTTTATTGGTGCTTTTTAATAGTTTCACAGCCTGTAAAGTATTGCTACATGCAGTAGTTTGGAGAACTGATATGTTGGCAATAAGTGTGTAGCCTTTCAAGTATTGTAGTACATTGTAGACTTTGTTTTTTTACAATGAATCATTATTAACAGTCTGGTATCAGATGTTTGATTTGTGTTTTAGGCACAGTGGCTTGAATAAGTATTCACCCCCTTTAAATTTTGTGGTGCAACAAAGATTTGAAGCAGATTTCATTTTGATGTATTGTAAACTAACTCTACAAAATATACTAATGACAACACACACACACACATATATGACAATTATTTATATAGAGAAAATGTTTATAATAAATTTTTTCCCCTTTGACTTAGAACATGCTAGAAACACAGAAGCAATAATATCTGTTTTCTTGGATCTCTGACGGACTTTCACAACTGAATTGAGATATTTAACCATTATTATTTCCTAAAATGTTTAGGTGCTGTCAACGTATTTGCTAGACAGCAATTTCAAAATCTTTTTTCTTTGAAATATTAGGTTTGTGCCTTGTAAAAAATCCTCAAAAACCTAATGGTGAGTAGTTTCCTTCCTTTGCTGTAGCTCAATTTAACAGAATGAATAAATAGATAAATCACACCATAACTATGACCTTTAGTAGATAACTTACATCATAAGTACTGACCATGCTTAGAGATACTCAATGTCTGATGTGTTATTTGTTACTCATCTACCATTCACGGCAGTCTTTATAAGGCTTTCCAAAAAGCTCCATGGTCTTTGTAGTTGAATCTGTGCTTAATATTCAGTACATAACTGAGGGACCTTATAGATGGCATATGTGTGAGAAACAGGGGATTGGGTCATAAAAAACAATGTGAATCCCTTTTCTTTCACACAGACATCATGTAGCATATTTTAAGGCAACTTGTACTGTGCTAAACAAAGGGGTGAATACTTATGCAACGACAACAGTTTTTACTTATTTATTTATTTATAAAATGTGTTAAATTTTATTATGACTTTTACATTATAGAATAATTCTGTGTAGATCAATCACACAAACAAAAATCACATCTATTTTAGTCCCGCTCATTAGTGCAACAAAATGCAGCAAAAAGGGGGTCCTTCTTCAGTCTGTGGTCGACATATAAACAACCTTATCATGTGCATCAACAGATGTAGACTCAGGATTAACAAGGCTCTGTTTGCTGGTGCAGTGTAAAGGGGGCTGGACTGGGTGACACTATCTCTACCTACAGACTAGAACAGAAGGTATCTATCCACTTGACAAGTGAACCCTGCAGCAGCCCACAGGGTTAGAAACATGAGGTAAAATTGCTCTCAGAAACAGGGCTCTGGGAACTTTCAGTGTTTTGTAGTAAGCTACTAGAAACCAAACCACTTTCTGGGACTTTGTCATAGTTGTTGGGTTTGGTTTTAGAAGATGAAATTGGATGACTGTTGTTAGTTTTTTGTGCTTTTTTTTAGATGGGCTTGAGAATGGCCTCTTCAAGATACTTAAGGGCATGAAAGGGTAGGTAACAGAGCCCCAGTGAGTTACTGTCTGTCTGTCCCCGCATTGGTAAATTTCAGCCTTAAACTCAGGCCAAAGGGGCCTTTGACATTATGGATGTCATACTCCAATCAATACTCAGGTTAGTCAAGTAACAAGCCAATCTGGCAATGTGGAGCGATGACTAGATACTACAGAGTTCCTTTAGTGGACTTGGTTCAGAATTGTACACAGCTGCCTTGAATTAGCTGCCTCCAAGACAACAAAATAAAACTAAATAGGGTTGTACTCTCTGTAAGATGGCAATAGCAAAACGGAGAGCTGTTGCAGTTCAATACCGCAGTTTCACATGATGCAAAACGGTGGTTAGTCCATCGGTAGTCCTCAAGTGGTCCAAGGAAGGTTTACTGTGTCAGTGGCCCTCAGCGTCACCTAGCGTCGCTCGCACGCCGCCACAGAGTAAATCACATGAGGGCACAGCGTTCGTTCCTCAGTGCCCGCTGAAAGCGGATGGTGGCGTGGACGTGTTTGCAGCTGGCACAGCCAACGCTGCGCAGAGCCTCCCCAAACAGCAGCAGCACGTGCCAGTTGAACTTGGCCGCACTTCCAATTCTTCCTCACCAGGTCGGACACGTTGTGGCGGGGGATGACGCGACCTCGTTGCAGGTCCCGCTTGTTCCCCACAATCAGGATCGGCGTGTCACCCGTTCCCACCACCCTGGAGAGAGGCAAAGTCGATCAGCACACTGGCGTTAACAGGTAGGGTTCTGTGCTAAGCTAAGGCCACACCCGAGGTCCTCTCTGTGGTCATACTGAACCGTTAATAGTTTATTAACTTGCCTGCATTACCACATTCTGTAATAAATACATTTCTGTACTGAACCGTTAATAGTTTATTAACTTGCCTGCATTACCACATTCTGTAATAAATACATTTCTGTGTGTTTGTCGTCAAGCTTTTTCGCTGTGAATGAAAGGTTGCTAGATCGAATCCCAGAGCCGCCAATGAGCAATCTGTTGTTTTGTCCCTAAGCAACGCAGTTAACCCAAATTACACTCAGATCATGGCTGAAAATGAAAATGTGGTATCAGTATTAACCTGGTAATATAAGTAAAATGTGGTCTACTGCTACCTGTACCTTTACAGCAAGTAAAATTCCTGGTATGTATACATGTTTCGCTTAGTGAATAATGGTGATTCTGATTACAATGTTTGTTTTTTTACATTTTCTTCTGAAGCACAACTCGCCAAGCCATTCTTAATCCCACTGCTCACTCAAACGGGAGGTTAGTATGCATGCTAAAGGAGAATGCATTCCTCAGCCATCAGCCATGATTGAGCTCGCAAACACCCAAACTACCAAGGAGTGGCTAAACAGGTTGAGACAAGACAGGGCAACTCTGTTGGACTCTGACAGTACTCAACCCAATCTACCCAGCCACCACCAGGTTAGGGTATTTGCTGGGCAATTTTGTGCCGCCATTGTCTGACAGTCTTAAAGAAAATCAATATTGTAACCTCGCTTAGAACTGGATAATGCTAAGCAAGACTTTTTGACTCTGAATGACCAACTGAGGATTTTAACCTTCACACTAGTTTAGAGTACACTGAGAAAAATATCCTGAAGGGTTTTGTGTTATATTTCCCCTTTCAACCCTGGGCAAAATGGATATTTTTATCTAGTCTTTGTAGGAAGAGGATTAAGGGCTTCTTCTGTTTGGACTTATTCCTGACCAAAACCCCAGACATTCAGCATATAAAATTTAACAAGCACATCCCTTAACTCTGCGGATTCCCTGACAGAAGAGCACCTTGACAGAAAATGTGAGTCAAGGGAATGTTTAAAATTCCACGGAACCAACTCATGTCAAAGTAATCTGCTGGTAGCTCTCACAGAGCTTTGTTTGAAACCTTGGTTTCCTAAGGGGTCTGTTGTCTGCCTGTGTATATAGTAGTCTCTAGTCTCTGTTGTAGTTAAATGTAATGCCCCTAACATCCTGCACTGCTCCACTGGGCTTGGCCAACGCATGTGTTCCATCTACAGTGGCTGGCTGTCCCAGGAGCCTTAGGAACAAGCTGTAATCAGAATCTCGCTGCTATGTAAGAGCCCTGGCTTTCCCGGTCCACTGTGTGCAGCTTTTGTCTATTCCTTATTTCCTGAAGATGATGATATTTTTTGTGACAGTTCGATGATTCTTAAAAGCTTTTCCTCAACTGTCAGTTCCTTTAAAGCTAAAGGCAAGATTTTCTTTACTTCTTTGATTGATTTTAGAGCATGAACAAAGTGAGAAGTAACACAAAGTGCTCTCATCTTTATTTAAAATATGCACATATAATGTGCATTATAATAATGATAATAACTGATCCAGTCCATAAATGAATGACTGGGAGTGGTATGGTTATGACATCATCGGTTGCTAACTGGGTAAGCCTCTGTGTGGCCTTGGCAATACGGTGTGTCAAAGATGCCGCCAACTGAAGACCTCACACTTTGACCACAACCAACTGGGCTGACGGGAGAGCACCTCACATCCAACACACAGCCAATGAAAGGCACCCGCTCTTACCACGCCCCGACTGTCATCTCTGGAACAGCCTTGACATCTGCATCGATGTCCCAGCGCCACGATGAGGAACCGAAGATTTGTGGATTCAAGTGGAAGCATTATTGACTTTTTGAAATGTGAGACATGTGACAGAGCTGCTGGTTTGAAGCTTTCTTCATTGTAAATCAAAGGTATGTTTGCCACCAAGGTCATCAGCTGCTTCACAACAGCATGTTACATGGCTCCAAGGTGACTGTTGTTGCAGTCAAATTGCGTCAGAATTCATTTCATCTGAGGTGACCTCGCAAACGTCACCTTACGTCACTATTCCACACAGACATCTGTCGAAGAAAAACACCAGCCTTGTTTCCCAAACCTATTATTAGGACACACTGTCTCTCTCGTTAAAGCTGTCTGGACTCCCAGGAGGGATGGTTTGCGCAAATTGCTTTGACTAATTATATGACACAGAATTGGTTTAGCAGCTGCCGGGTTTGGGAGAGATTTATCAACCCAAAAAGCAAGTGAGCACCACCGACATGAGATTTATGTACTCTCACATTTTCGAGAATATAGTTCAATAGGATGGTTTCTTTAAAAAATAACCTTGTGTTTCGAGATGCATAGCTACGGGATCAAAGGCCAACCACCACAGCGACTCTCCCTTGCCCTCTATTATGGGCAGTCTTCTTCTACTAGCTCCAACCAATGCCGGCCTCAGAAACATTCGTACATGGGGAAATATAGGCCTTGACCTAGGCAATCTGAGCCACCCACCCGTGTTATTTATGTACGTATGAAATGAACATTCAGTGTGTTCACTGTGATGGCTCTGATTGTGGCACAAGCGTAGCGAGGCGTAATTACAGCTGAGTTCAAAGCGCCCAGAGTGAGTCCCTACTTGGCATGCTGGCCGTCTCCTCACCTGGTCTCTAGAATCTGCTGGCGGATGGTCTTGACATATTCAAAGCTGTCGAAGCAGCAGATGTCATAGACCAGGATGTAGACATGAGCACTGCGAACGCCTCGGCAGCAGGAGTCAGTCCACTCCTGGAGGAAGGAGGCGGAGAAAAGTGAGTCGAGGAAAACAGAGAAATAGTACAATAGAGAAGAGACAATAAGATAAGAGGACAGTAGGCTAGGGGTTGAAATTGGCGTAAAGGTTGGAACATTGGATCAACCTTGACCGCAAGGTTGCAAGATCGAGTGAAAAGAGGTTACAAGGTGAAAAATCTGTTGTTCTGTCCTTAGGCAAAACAACCTTAATTGCGTAAGTTGCTCTGGATAAGAAAAACTCAGTAAATGTCTTGCAAATTTCAAATGTAAAAACATAAGCTTATTAGCAATTTATATTAGAATTGCCCTTTTATGGTCTGGTAAAATAATTGCAAAAAAATTATTATGTAAATTAAATATACAGTATAGGCATATTAATATATACTGTATATAGTAAAATAATACATCATTTCTGAACACTCACACTGAGTTTATACATTCTTTTGGGATTATGAATTTCTATATTATTTGCTGAATTGATTTGCAACATAACCAACTGTTAGGTGAATATGACTAGAATATAATCTCTTATTTAATTTAATTCAATAGTATTTTTACTTGATTTCTACTTTAGGTCTGACATTTTGTTGTGAAACATATTCTTTGCAAGCTAGAACATGGCTTTTCAGAATAACCTCAAGCATCTTGCTTGCAAAGGAAAACCATTACTAACTTATAAATAATAAATAGTCTGACATTTCTATAGCTGTTATAACCAAAACTTTGGTAAACATATTGGCACCCAACCAGTAAATGTTATGTAGATGAGTAAACCAAACTCAAAGACACTTGAAGTCTCAGTTATATTCAACATTTTCAGTTCAATCATTTTTTGACTAATAATTTAGACAGACAATAACAGGTAGATTTTTACTTGACTTTATGACCAAAAGCTGTTTTAGCAGTATTTTCTGAATAAAACATCCAATTTCCTGCTCTTACAATATTTTTTACAGAAAAGGTGTTGTATAATATAGATTTCTCTGAGGATATCACATATTTGAAGTTGCTGAGAAATTCAAGAGCTTTCTTCCTTTCAGGAAACATTCCAGTTGAATACAGAAAGGAGGTCGTCTTCTTTTCTATCCCAACAAAGTGTTTGTGTGTGTTTTAAAATTGTGTGTGTGTGTTTGTTATGCAAATGTGGATAAAGGGACGCAAAAGATAGCCACTGTAAACTATCAAGATGAACTCACTGATTGGCTTATTATTCTAATCTCCTCATGTGCTTTAATTAACTAGACCTTCCAATCTTACTACAAGGTGCCAAACACATAACACAAGGTGACTGGTCACCGAGACAGTACCTGCAGAGAGCTGCCGGGAAAGCTGGTGATGGCGGGGTAGTCTGTGATCTGCAGGTCATGCACGTGGCCATTGAGCACGGCGGCCGACAGATGGACACGGCGGGCATGGCTGGTTGCTGGGACCGGCCCCTCACTGTAGTCATCGTGGAGGAAGCGCTGCACAATGGCAGTTTTGCCCACACCCCGCGCCCCCAGGACAGCAATGCGGAACGGAGGGGGCATGCCGCAACCCCCTCGACCCCCGGCTGCGACTCCAGCCCCCTCCCTGTTCTCGCAAACCACCGGCCAGTGCATTCAGGGTTGTGCAGCGCATAGTCCCCACAGGCACACAGGCAGACGTGGTGGCGGGGGGCACGCTCGGCCCCATTCATGGGTTACCAACACCCTCTGTCACACTGGGAAGGAGTGAGAAGTAAAGGGAGAGGTGTGTTAGAGACATTGAAGAGCTGGGATGAGAGGAAGACAGAATATGAAGAACATCTACGTTAGTGGATCCTACCGGTCATGATGTACTGTGATTCACTGTGGATCACTTCAAATGGCAAATACATTATTTTTTATCTACAGGGCTAAATTAATATACAAAACAGAAACAAAAGCACTAAGCTGACAAGGAACAAATTAAAAATATACTTTTCATATACAAGGACACTGGGAATATGAAATAAGTCTGTGAAAACCTCTGACCCCAAAGTCTATGCAGTTTAAATAGTATTATTGACCAAATTAAATATAAAATACATTTTTCTTCAAATTATTTATTTAGTCGCAGTTAAAAGGGAGGATTTTCTGCCGGATGGGCTCCGGGCAGTGCTGTTATGCCTCTGTCAGTTTTGTCAACGGTGCAGCGCAAACATACTAAACTTAGGTCAAGTAGGAAAAAAGGAATTACATACCACATTAATGACACTTCAACTCAAAACAGTTAATGATTAATCTATAAAATACATACTACATGCAAATAATCCAGCGGAGCAGGTAGGGGTCTGTAAATTACATCAATGCCCTCACACGCGGTCAAGACTGTAGACTGATAAGTGTTGAGGTCTGTAGTCGATAATATTTCGAATATGATGTGATATCCAAAAACTAAACGAATCGCTTTGAACAACTGGGCGAATATGCGGCACTGAGAAACTCAATACAAAAGTTAATGTTGGCTATAAAATGTAATGAGTAGCCTATTTTATAAAATAACAACATATCCACGTATTACAAAAATGAAAATTGACTTGGCTTGGATTGGAAAGGTTGTATGGTTATTGGCTTTCATGAAATGTAAAAAACTTAACGTAGCACTCACTATGTGAGGTAGTCACGCCTCAACTTTTTGAGAATAAGTAGATTTTATTCTTAATTTTTGCTTTTCTATCAAAATAGTCCAGAGTGTAGCTGCAACTCTAAATATCTCCAGGAGTTACATTGATTTGATGGCGACATTCTTACCCTGAACGCAGATATGGTGCAGATGCGGTAAGATGGGTAGATTCCAATGGACTGTTAAACCCCTGCGGCGACGCGGACGTTTAGACTATAGAAGCGCATTCGTTGGCTCCGCACTGACAGAAGTGTCTCAGGTGTAGACAACCTTGTTTCTCTCTAGCAAGTGGAGAGGCGGGACTTGAATTAAACGTTCGTCATATATTGCATGCAGCAAAAATCAAAAGCTATTGTCCACGTAACGCATTCAGGCTGCTTTCGTCAAAGCCTATACCAGGCTTCGGGAGTGAGACTTAAAGTGTGTGATGTTGACGTGGACGTATCACATCGCGTCTACTCGTAACCACATTTTTAGATGAGGTAATCAGTTACTGGACCTGAATGAATGATAATAAAGGGCATATCCGGGTGGCTAATAAAATAGTACATTTTTGTAAATAAAGTAAACAAACGCCATATACAGTAGCAGGCTCTTTAACTCTAGCATCCATACACTTAAAGGGATAGTTCGGCCCAGATTTGCATTAGGTAGAAAGTCTATATACCCTGAGTTGTTCCTGAAAGCGCAGTGAGTCCATTTTATCCCTTTATGATTTTTTATCTGGGATGTGGGTGGATTTGTCTTTCCCTCCCTTGCACAATTTTTTTGTCTCACAATTAAGCAAGCAAGTTTATTTATAGAGCACTATTCATACATAGAAGCAATTCAATGTGTTCTACAGTGAAAATAAAAATATTTCAATAGAATTGAAACCGTCAGATTGTTACACTTGTCTAACACAACTGTCTCCAGAGGTCTGCATGAACTTCAACACCCCTGTATCTCAATCCTTGCATTCCGATGCTAGGATGAACCTGTCAGTCCCTATTTGAGATAATCATTGAATCTATGTCTTACTTGGATCTCTCCAGGGGGACATTTATGCCATGTCTGTACATGCATAATTGCAGTTACCATAACTGTTTACTGTGCCATCCCTGTATATCAATCCTAGCACTCCAGCTCTTGGATAAACTCGTCAGTCCTTTTGTGAGAAAATACCTTACATCAATGTCTAAACAGCAGCACAGGAACTTGCATTATCCATCATCAGCAGATTGTTACATTTACACAGAGGTTATTTCTCTGACAGCACCAGAACTTGCATTACAATTGGTAAAAGATTGCAAAATATACATTTAATAACAAAATAAATCAGGAAGAGAAATATAAAATACAGCATAATAAGAAAACACAGAATAAGAAAATAGAAATAGAATATAAAAACAAGCTATACAAGCTGTAAGACTAAACAATGCTGTTATAAAACACAGGAAGCTATAAGGCTCACTTTGAGGTTAAGTTTAAGAGCTCAGTCATAGGCACGTGAAAAGAGAAGTGTTTTTAGCTTGGATTTAAAAATGGACACGTTTGGTGAATGTCTAAGATCTTCTGGTAGTTTATTCCAGTTGTGTACAGCATAACTGCTAAACGCAGCTTCACCATGTTTAGTTTGGACTCTGGGCTCTACTAGCTGACCTGTGTTCATGGATCTAAGAGCCCTGCTCTTAGATCAGAAATGTATTTGGGTCCTAAACCATTCAGTGATTTATAAACTAGAAGCACCGCTTTAAAGTCTGTTTTGTAACTGACTGGAAGCCAATGCAAAGATTTAAGAACCGGAGTGATGTGCGCTGTCCTCTTAATCCTGGTTAACATTATAGTAGCTGCATTCTGTATGAACTGAAGGTATTTTACAGTCTTTTTGGGGAGTCCAGTTAAGAGGCCTTTACAGTAGTCAACCCTACTAGAGATAAAAGCATGGATGATTTTCTCTTGGTCTTTTTGGGACACCAGGCTTTTAATTCTGTATATATTTTTCAGATGATAGAATTAAGTGCCTTACCCAATTCTTATCAAGACAGCCAGGTATAAATAAATGTCAATGTTATGACTGTAAATATAAAAATAGGTCCGTCTAGTAACATCATGATGAAACATGAATTTACAGAAGGCTGAATTAGGTAAAGAAATGGTCTACCTGCTGGGAAATGCTAATTAAGGTTTGACAACTGTATGAAGTTTTCTGTTTGTCTCACCAACTACAGGGGCTGAACAAAATAAAGGCAACGCCAGACTGAAAAAGGCTGTTACTTTGAAGTGACTAAAATACAATTCGAAACACAGCTGCAGAGGTCACGGTAGGTTGATTGCCAATTAACGATATGTATGTGTCAGTCCAAAAAGAGTTCTGACAATCAAAACCTCAGTATTTTAAAGCAACATGAAGCAACTTACTACCAAACAGGTCAGACAGTTGGTGCCCAAATTGCAGGTGCATCAGTCATGAAAACTGCAAAATGATACATGATGTGTAAAGGTCTCCAAAACCATGAGAGCATATGCCAACAATGGGAAAATTAGCAATGAAGAAAATCAAAGCTGACTGACAGACATACATCGCTGTATATGAGAGAATTACAGGATTATAAACCATAGGTCCTAGGTGGAATATCCACTGTCTTTGCCAAGCATTTATGTCAATCTCCCCTGAAATATATGTCTCCCCTGTAATATACAAATATACATTGAGATCACTGCACTTTTTTCTTTCCTTTCCAAAAATGTTGGAAAGTAAGGTTTTGAGTGAGAAACAGAAGGGTTCTTATTACGAGATCACTGCAAATTGAACGATTCTGTTCCTCACTCAAAACGTTCCTTTTCTTAATTTTAAATGGTAAAACGATTTGCCTTCTCTCCTTGAGGAAACTACAGGCGAGAATGTTTCCGGGGGGAGATTTCAGTGTTATCAGATTATTTAACAGGTAATGAATAAAAACCCCATAGTCTCAATTAAAGAAATGTCATGCATCTCTTTCAAATTATTTGCTATACGTAATTCTGTTAAGTTTCACAAAACATTTCAAATAATTTCAAATGTAATTAAAATTATACCAGGAAAAGTCTTATTTCGGCACAATGAGATTTGTTGCACAAATATTAAATCCGTGCCAAGGACACTAAACCAAAACACAGACTGCAAGGTGAAGAAACCTATATATGAATATATTAGATATTTTGACCAGTTCAGTTCAGCTCTGAAAAAGCTGATGTTAAAATGTCGTAGTGCAGAAAACACCAATAGGTGAAAGAATCACCTGAATTGGGCTGCCAGTGTGAACACATTGCCATATTAAATCTAGGTGCTTTGCACAACATGTGTAGACTACAGACTGAACACGATGGGCAATAAAAACGGCTGTTACTTAGCAACAATATATTTTGCCCCTGTTGCTAAGTAACCACATGCTACATACAGTACCTGTCGCGCACATGTCACCTTTCACAATCCTTTACTATACACATACAGGTGTAATAATGTGATGTAGCCAGCAATTTAACAGGGCTGGTTGAGAAGCAAAGCTTAATCAACCTGCTTCTGACAAATGTGAAGGAGGGAATTTTGGAAGATGTGTTCCTCCAAGAGCAGATAAAAATGACAATGTTGCTTTTATTTAGCTATACTTTATCACGTAAGTTTAATAATAGTTTCCAACCCCACTTCACACACACTGAAGTCATGCCAGTACCCATTTGTATACTAAACAAAAATATTAACATAAAAAACTTTGGTCCCGTGTTTCATGAGCTGAGCTTATTGCTCTTAAATTCTCTGTTTGTGAGCATTTCTCAATTGACAGGATAATTATATCAATTAATATGGCAGGTGTCACATATCAAGAAGCTCATTTAACTGCATGATCACTGCACAGATTCACTTTGTGTTGGGGAAATTGTGGGGAAAAAGACACTATGCTGTACAGTTTTGTCACACAATTCTTTTTCAGGAGCAAACAATTGACAAAGATGAGTCCAGGAATGTCTAGAAGAGCTGTTGCCAGAGAATGTTAATATTTCTACCATTAGCCATCTCCAATATTGTTTTAGAGGATTAGGCACCACATCTGGCACCTTGGAAAAGTAGTCAACAATAGAGCCTACTATACATATGTACTTCAATGCTATTTCCTATATAAGTTACGTTTTGAAAGAGTTTGAAAATAGCTAAATGTACTTTGAAAATAGTTATCACAGATGATCAAGGTCTTCAGGTGACCTTCACAGCAGTATTACAAAGTATATATTCAATATTTAGACCCATATTTGATCATCTCGGTAATTTAATTCCATCTTTGAAAAACAATATGCATACATTCCAACATCTCCTCAGAAACATTTGTATATCACAGGGGGGACTATGTACAAAAATTGTGTCCATTTAGAACTGGTATATCTGATACGGACGACAATACCCCAAACACATCCTGAAATGAAACATGAGTCATCGGTGACACAATCATTGTATCTTTTAACATTTGAATTGTAGGAATACAGAAACAAACTATTTTTATTTAAATGTTCACTGTCCAAATCCGTCTTTTTCAAGTATGGCATTCAGTTTAACCTGCAAAAGGGAGACACCCTGAGCACATAAGCTTAGCAAATCTCTTCCCAACCATCCCTGAGGCCTGCATAACCTAATCTCATACGTTCTGTAAACACATAACAAAATATATAGTGTATCACACAACCTCCCAGATACAATGAAAACCTTGCAATCTGAATCTCTCCTGGGCCAGTTTAGGGCTATAATAATGGTTTTAAAGTTATTCATGAAATGCACACAGTTCCCTTGAACTCTGACCTTGTTGCTGTTTATTGCTCTCAATGGGTCTCTGATGGTATTGTGCTAGACGGTATGGTGGTATGGGGTGTCTCTTTCACAATGTGAACTGGCTCACCCTGAACCTGGTTTACTGCTATTAAGGGGTCTCTGATTGTATCGTGCCAGGCTTTGGACCTGTACTTAAAATCAACCGTGTCTCCTTGAACTGTGTTGCTGTATACTGTCCTTAATGGGTTTCTGGTGGTGGTGTCTTCAGGTCTCCTAATGGAAAAAGTGTTTTTACCAGTATTCGCTGCTGCCATTTTTCAGTTCCCTGCTAAAGCCAACATAGTTAAAATGTAAACATATGAAATGTCCACGCAGGTTTGACTCGTTAAAGTGTGAGGTGTTTTTCTAGTTGCTAGTCACTTCACATGATAGGGATCTTTATACTGTCATAGTTCTGTCCTTAAACAAGAGCTCCTTCTGGGTATGTCTGCTAAATGACAAAAAAATTGTAGAATGTATTCCTTACAAAAACTAGTAGTTATATATTTTCTCTCATCAAACAATTACCAAGAGACAGATGTGTGCATTTTGTTTACATTTACTTTTAGACTACGGTGGAGGAAGCACACAGCCTTATATAAATTGTTCAGTCCATTCAGTCAACTGTCTAGGGCAGTGGTTCCCAAAGAAAAATGATTTGGGAACCATTGGTCTCTGGGGTGAAATGAAGTGATGCCATTACATTGTTATCAATAGCTCAATCTGGTAGAAATGGTTTTATTATATTCTTTTTTTTTGTCTGCCTGACTTGTGAATTTGACTGTATCAGGAATGAATATATTGCATTGCATAGAATGCTTGTTCCAGTGTTTAATCCGAGTAAAGTTAAAGAAAAGTCACAAAAGGCAATTGTTCAACTGTAAATGCAGGTCATAAAAACAAATGATGGGAGCTAAAGGATAGAGCAAAAAACTGATAAATCCACTAATTAGACTGAGTTGAGATGTTGCTGTAAAATACCAAGAGCTTCTTTATGGATTTCAGGGTAAGCAGAGTACTGTTTCTGTATTCAAGACACTAGGCACATCATGTTTATACCAGACTTTTTATTGAAATAACAGAGGATACAGTGACACATTGGCATTTAGGGGTGATGCAGGATCAACTGTAAAGCTTGAGAAGATGCTGAAAACTGTAATTCAGATGACCATATTAGGCCTTACTGCTGTTCTGCCTATTGCTGCTCGCAGGGCTTAAAGAATGTACATGGAATATTTTCTGTACACACTGTTCTAGGCAAGAAAGCCAACATAGACCTTCTTCCTGACATCTTGCTTGGGATGCTAAAGTGAAACTGTGGCCAGGATAAGACCTTCCCATGATGTTTTTGAGAATGAGAAAAACATCCAGCTAAGATGTCTTGGGATCAATGGCCACTGCTTCCATGCAGGTTAACAGGCACATTTACATGTATGGCAATAACAACAGTAGACCACTGAAGTCCCAAACACAACAGGTATCCTTGAGACTGCACTTTACATTGAGTTTAATAAACAGATTAACAGCTCAACGACCACAGATTTAACAAGCAGTGTTAGTAATTGAGATATGGTATATTAAAATCACATCAGTTTGTAAAGGCCTACATTTATTTAAAAAAACAACTCTTGGATCACTTTTCCCACAATTTGGTGGTAAATAACTGTAATATAGTAGTGATATTTTTTTGGTAAGGAATAGAAGCACAATAATTCGGGGTTATAGCCTAGCAATATAATCATCTTCCATTAGTCATACAGAACTTGAGCTCTACAAACTCCACCACTTCACATACTGGGGTAGTGAACCAGGTCCTTAGATGGCCTTCAACGACTAAATATCCACCATGTTCAGGATGGAGCAAAGAAATACAGGTGGTTTTTGAACAACACAAACACATACACTTAACAAGTCATTGATAACAGTATGGGATTGTTCCCCGTTTTGAAAATGTGAACTGATATTGACCCTGGCATTGGGTCTGACCCAGGGTTTACAGTATGGGTTTGGATGAGCAGCTGCAAAAGTAATATCATTAACAATCTTATATATAAAGTACAAAGCATAATATCTCAATGGAATCAGGTGAGGACAGCTCTTCCCACATCACATGTTACTGAATACAATGCAACTACAGTACCAGCAAAGGGAATTGGATTAACATAAATCAAGGAATGACATATCTAGGAATGATGACTGTGTTTGCTTGGGCGCTGTGGCAGATTCAGCAATCCGAAAGTGGATGAGAAGCACAAAATCATCAGCTGCCAGCAAGTATCAGTAAAGGAACAAAAAAAGAATGGCACATACTGGGGCAAACACCTAATAACAGCTACCATAAATAGTGGTTTACATAGTGGTTCTGGAAACGAGAGCAGAATGTCACCCACTAATGCATTAAAATCTCTTTATTGTTCCCTGGCCCACCTTTTGCCTCTCACTGCCATCTCAGCTGAAAATAGTAGTTGCTGCATCGTGGAAATATAGCAACAGGTTCAACTTGCCATGGGTCCCAGCAAGGCCTGGAAGTCTGGTGGAATGGTTGAGAAAGCAGGAAATGGACCACGGAAGCCAATCATGCATTAAAAGAATCAACACAGAAACATGATATTAAACTTTCCAATATTGCCTATACAGTATACGGAGGTAATGGCTTGGTGAATATGAAAGATTTCATGTTTTTCAGGAAACCGAAAACCAAGTTTTACAACATTAAGACATTTAGTTCAGGACGCAATAGGGGAGTCACATTCTCAAATGGAGGTAAAGACTGTGGGGGAAATGAGGGAGTGGATAATATATGACTTGGGAAAAAGTGTGGAGTGGAAGTTGGTGCGCGGACGGGCGGATATCAGTTCTTCAGGACTGAGTCGTACACCTGGTAGACATACTGGGAAACCTCGGGAGCCCGGCATTTCAAGGACAACTGAAAGAAGATAGGGGAAAAAAATATGAAGATAGAAATATAGCTTATATAAGACTCACTTCCTCTGCACTCCAATCTCACTGCTTTGCAACTGTATGTTTCGTGAACACAATTTGGTACAGGGAAGTCCAAATATATTTGAACAGTGACAAGTTCTGTTATTTTGGCCAGTCCATCAGCACCATGAACGTAATACACTGCAATGGGGTCAAAGTGCAAGTTGTCAGCTGTATTTGAATCCATATATGGAAAACCTTTTTGTACCCCCCACCCCCCCTTTTTGGGAACCAAGAGTATTTAGTCAATGTGTGTAATAACTGCAGTCAAACTGTTTGGTCCCATATTGCATATTTGTAGGATACATTAGGAGTTCCAGATTATACACTTCGATCTTAATTTTGAAAATGTTTATTTTACCATTCATTTTGTTTTTCACCGTTTCCTTATTTTGTGAAATCCAACTGTCTCTAAATTTTGTCTAATCCCAGGCTCTGGAGAGTTGGGGATTGTGGTGTCTTTTTCCTGAGGATTTTCATCAAGATATTCACCTTCTTTCCAGTTAGCTTTGGCTGGAGCCCGAGCCGCCTGATTGAGTCACTAGTGAGAGCATTGAGACAAGGTAATGCCTACCGACAATGTCACTCCCACCCCAGCGGTGTTCAACCAATATGATTCACACCTTGGAGCTTCCAGCCACACGTATGCCAGCAACATACTCAAGGCTTGAGCCTACTATAGTCATTTTCAGATTATTTAGTGGCTAACAAAAATGTATGGTAAATCAAGAACTGTGTGTTACGGCCTCACGTTTATTGTAAGTTAGCTAGTTAGCTAATGTGCCCTACAAGCAAACAAGAGTATACCAATTACACAAGCAAAATGATTAACACAAGTCCCTGGGACAAAGCTAATAGGCTGAATTTTATGTGAGCAGCTATCATGTCTTCATTCAGCTGTTAGTTAATATCATTATTTTTTGCTTTCGGCAGTTATTTTTTATGACCATCTTCACTCATAACCATTGTTCATACAGACAGTGATTGTGCCAGCCCGCCCAGTGGTTCAGACGCAGATTTGCTGACAAAGTTTCCTCATGAAAAACGTATCCAATTCGGCCCACTGTCACCCACTGGCTGGCTGTGAGGAAACCGGGCTGACATCCAAATGAGAATATATTACCTGGGGAATGTCGAAGCCAAACCGATCGTTCCGCGAGGGGACGCACAGCCGGAGAAATCAAGCCGGGGAACAGCCGTTGACTAAACAGCGGACTGTAAAACGGTCAGGGCGAGGAGGCACTCGGATGGAGGTTCCTACATTCGCCCAGCCAAGCAGTGATGCAGGCTAGGAGGTGCAAGCGAAACACATCAGCCTCTGATAGCAACCCCTTCAGTTCCCCTGTGTGGCGTACCTGTAGACAGGCTGTGCCACAAGGACTGCCTGGAAGCTGAGAACAGCCTACTGAGGCGGATATTCCTTTTGCCTGGAGTTTCACGTATTTAAAAAGGACTGCTGCTAACGTATAACTGAACTGCTCCTGTAGACTCATCGAACGTCACGCGTTGCCATCCGCTGATCAGGAACGCCTCCTTTGAAATCAGTGACGGCAACTATGCTGCTTGTGTTGTGTCACTTTCTCGATGGCTGACGCACAAGCGCATTCTTTCTCGTGAATGAAAATAAGCGCAGGGGGGAATGGTTGATTTCAGTGGGTTCCTGGTGTAGCAGGTAAAATGTCAAATTGACACAGTGCTGATAGAAAGGGAACGTTTGTAGCAGGGCTCAAGTGTGACACTTATTTTCCTTCCAGCTTCTGATGCATTCAAGCTTTTCACATAACTGAAGAATGCCTAACAAAATGCTGGTATGGAGATGATGTGGTAAGGAGAGAAAGGCTACCGATGTAGTAATCTACAAGTCATACTGTAGAACAAATGGAATATCATTCCTCAGTGAGTTTGGTTTTATGTGATGTATGGAAGCCATCAGCCCTTATTGCAAGGAAATATGAGTGTGCTGGTGTTGAGTTCAGTAAAGTGCCTTCAGCTTGTCAGCCGTGCTCACAGACCTTCCCTGAGAACAACCTCTAACTTAACTGGTACAACAAGAGCCATAAGAGTATAAGATGGGGACTCACAGAGATGACATAACCATGTGTTACATAAATCCTTCTGGAAGAAAAAGTACAAGACTATAACTTAGGGAAAAGAAAGAGTTTGACTCATGTCTATTTCAAGACATTCTCAAGGCTGTTTAAATAGGACACCTGAATACATTTATCTGTAGTTGGCCTCCAACGGCTAAGAAAACAATTAAGGACCTGAGAGTCCCGACACACCACCCTAACTTGATAGGACTGACCAAGGCTGTATTTATGTGCTATTGCAATGTAAGCAGGCAGAACGTTTGCTGCGGATGAGCCATGATTCTCCCAGAGAGCAAGTTGTTACCAATGAGGCCTTGAAGAAGAATCAGCTGAATTAAACACAAGATGGACAAAGGCAATCTTGCGGGGTGTGTACAAGAAAAAAGATAACTCGCCTCTAGCTAGCAGACTTTGTGGTATGTTTCATTAGGGAATTCAACATATTATAGTGGTGGTAAATATTAAAAAGCCCTCACTTGACACTTAACTGATGTTATTTGATGTGTGTGAACATTAAATGGGTGTCTTACGGTGTAGTTAGGGTTGCCAGGTTGGATGCGGAGCTCAGCCAGGATCCAGATGCCATTGGTGAGCTTTAGGGACTGGTAGAGCATGTCCTGACCCTCCACGTTCCGTTTGGCGATGGTGTAGATGTTGTCGTTCTGTAGTTTTCCTGACACCGTGTCTGCAAGGCCACATTACATACGAGTCAGGGGCAATCCCTGGTAAAGTATTTCGGGAATGATGAAGGGAAAACTGGACTGGAACGCTACACAAGCAAAGCTCAGCACCAATGGTGACTACTGCTGAATGCATATTAGTTATGTTTATTCTCCAGTGTAACAGTTCAAATTCATTATTTTGCACTTCCTGTACTCATTCAGACACACATCTGAGATAATATGGGCTGTTTATCAATTCCAAGTACGCTAAGAACGTCCTTGTGTCCTTGAGAAGAACGTCCTTGCCAAGTGTCCTTGAGAGAATGGTCTGGCAAGATCGCAAGGACAGAGAACGCGCATGAGGGCTGTAACCTCAGTAGCCCCTGAATAAAATATTATAATGAAGATGAACGGCAGAAGGTTGTATGGAGACTATCGCCATAATCATATGAAATGACATTTGTATATGACTTTTTTATTCTTAAATAAACAAATATTCAGTGACTACAATGCCCATTTCTCATAAAAAAAATCCCAGATTGATTTACACATACCATTCACCTGAAATATGAAACATTTTAACTTATTACATCTTGAAATGCATTCTGGGATATCAGATGCGTTCTCGCTAAACACGTCACCAACACAGGCATCCTCCACCAAAGAGCCGGATAAAGTACACATCCGGGCATTTTAGGCGTTCTTGGTAACTTGCGTTCATTGGATTGGAACCGTACATGGGCCATGAAAGATGACGTCAAACAAGTTCACAAGAACACAAGTACGGACAAAAACACGGATTGATAAACAGCCATGATCTACTGACTGACACCATTTGACCTGTACTGTAGTGGCTTACGTTTTGTGAATGGCATTCTCCATTGATGGGATGGTATTAACTACAGGGCATTATTCCTAGTAGTGGCCTCTGCAGTTTCCATTGGTGGTTGCAGTTTTATCCAAAAGCTAGTACTGATGTACTTAATAAAAATTTGATATGAAGATGATGTAAGACAACTCATTAAACAAATAGAAATAATAGTTTTAACATGTGCAAATGTATGTAAAAAACACAGGGAAGAGATACTACAACCCCCAGACTGCCCCTGGGTATGAGGATTACGTATCGGTACCATTACTGTGACACGACCGGGAGGAGATACTACAACCCCCAGACTCCCCCAGGGTATGAGGATTACGTATCGGTACCATTACTGTGACACGACCGGGAGGAGATACTACAACCCCCAGACTCCCCCAGGGCATGAGGATTACGTATCGGTACCATTACTGTGACACGACCGGGAGGAGATACTACAACCCCCAGACTCCCCCAGGGCATGAGGACTACATAGCGGTACCGTTACTGTGACACGACCGGGAGGAGATACTACAACCCCCAGACTCCCCCAGGGCATGAGGACTACATAGCGGTACCGTTACTGTGACACCACAGGGAGGAGATACTACAACCCCCTGACTTTACATCTAGGGACAGGGATGGCACAACACATTAGGACACATTAGGACAAACTAGCACTACCATAACCTCTGACCCTTAGGCCCATGGTAGGTCCTGTCCGGAGCACAGGTCAGTGCCCCTGCTACGAGCCCCCAGTCACTCTTGTCTGGGGCAACAGGCCATGGGTGAGGGCTATCATTACAGGGCTTGTGTGAAGTCTCCTTCGGGGAAAGAAGGGGAATGAGGTGAGGCCAGGGACCTTCAAATGAGTCCTAAGAGACAGGTGGTGGATGGAGAGAAGGAAAAAATAGCATAAAACAAATGAGGCAAGGAGTGAAGGAGTGAAGTTAGTCTTCCCAACAGTAGATTGGATCAACATCCTGTATGTCTCTATGATGTGACAAAGCCCGCCCACCAACAGTAGAGTGGCTCAACATCCTGTATGTCTCTATGATGTGACAAAGCCCGCCCACCAACAGTAGAGTGGCTCAACATCCTGTATGTCTCTATGATGTGACAAAGCCCGCCCACCAACAGTAGAGTGGATCAACATCCTGTATGTCTCTATGATGTGACAAAGCCCGCCCACCAACAGTAGAGT
>JACXGJ010002075.1:0-71415 GCA_016801105.1 Esox niger | reverse complement strand
GCATCTAGATGTTCAATAAGCAAGACATTGAACAGTGTTATTTTCATTTAAGATATATTTATACAGAGAAATCAGTCTGAAACCAAAGCCTCTTTTACAGTCGTTATTGTTACACATCTATAACTGAGAAATGTTTTGTTATGGCCTTGGTTTAAAAAAATAACTCCAGTTCTGATATTTGGGATGCTGGGTAAAATGGAAAGAAAAAAAAAAGCAATGATGTGCAAATAATTTAACCCAATATTCAATACAAAGTAGTACTTTCTATTAGAATGAATAAAACAAAAATTAAACATATACAAAACATACAGCATGACTTTTCAAAAGTTGGGACCAGGGCAACAAAAGACTAATAAAGTTGTGTAATGCTATAAAAGAAACTAAACCTGGTTGAATATAACACAACTAATTTGGTCAATTGGTGACAGGTCAGTAACATGATTGGATATTAAAAGATCATTCCAGAGATGATAGGTCTGTCAGAAGTGAGGATGGGGAGGGGTTAAACACTCTGTGAAAGACTCAAATATTTCAATTTGATGCCAGCAACAAGTTTGAAGATAAGTTGGGACAGGGGAATGTTTATCATTGTGTTGCATCACCTTTTATTTTAACAATACTCTGTAAGCGTTTGGGAACTCAGGAGACCAATTGCTGTAGTTTTGAAAGTGAAAAGTATTCCCATTCTTGCTTTATAGCATTTCAGCTGCTCAACAGTTCAAGGTCTCCTTTGTCATATTTTTCATTTCATAATTAATTGGCTTGGGCCCAAAACCTATGGAATAATTACAAAAAAGAAATGTACTTCAGCCTTTAAAAATATTTCACTACAATGACATTTCCTTGTTTGACTTCTCAGAAGTCATTCACCACTGTTTTAAGATCAGATAGCCTCCTTACTATGCCTGCTGGTGCGGGCACAGTGTGGAACAGTCAAGATGGCACTCCTGGATTCATTGTTGATGATTACTGGACTGCACTTTTAATGTAAATGACAGCTTACATTGAGGGACCAAAAAAATGAGGAGGAATCGAAAACTCCAATGATCTCTGATGGCTTTTATTTGAATATTTACAGTGTAGAGTGCAAACAGTGAGATAAAGTACAAATTATGTACGCAAGATACCAGTCAGGCCAAAATAGATGTCGGAACCAATTAAGCGAAATCTGAGAGGTGCGGTGCATGTCTCCATGTGTTGTTAAACATAGTTCTCTACATCAGCAACTGCACAGATGGCACAAAAGAGCTAGGAGTGTAGTCAGTCAATGTCATCATGGTGATGCCACAGGTCTATAAAAAAAGAGATTGGACCAGAGGAACAGGAAATCAATGACCAACAAGCTGCTGCATGGAACTGACAGATTACAGTGAGAAGCTATATACTCAACTTGGATGAATAAACATCACAAGCTGGACAGGACTGTTGCCACATCTTGTATCCCTCCAAACAATTAGTTTGAATCAGATCAAGATGGCTAGTAACTGTTTTCAGTTATCAGTCTAGTTCATGCAATGTTTTTCCTCTAGTCTGGTTGTTGATAGTCATTTGCTGATGTCTTTGTTTCTGACCAATCACTATAACACTATATTTGGAAAGTTTTGATTAATTCTAAAGCAGTGCATTCAACATGTTTAAAGTTTCCTCTGAAAACCCCAAGTGAAGGCCAAACAGTGTTATTATCCCGTAACAAATCAGACAGTCATAAGGGTTTTTATGGCTTGTCTCGCATTGCAAGCCATCACCTCCATTTCTTTACCAGTGTCTCAAAATTTTACAGTGTTACATGACTGGCAGATACTGTTTTTCTGATTACTGCTCCAGTGTGAGCGTGCATTCATGTGTGCTTAAAAATTGAAGGCTTGTCTAGCAATGGGTTGGACTGATCCAGCATTGCAACTGCTTTAGCAGTGTTGTGTAATTAACAGGTATTTATTTTTGTACATCAAAAAAGCATTTAAAATGCACTGTTGACTATTTCTTCATAGGTGCATTTTGTTCTACTTAGAGCGAAGTGCAGTTGCAAAATGCCCTTCTCACTGTTTCACTGTTGCTCGAGGAAACAATGCTTTATGATGCCACATGCTTTTTCCTTTGATCAAGGTCAAGGATTTGCCATAGTTAGTATTCATAATGTCTGTCCATTCAAATCACAGCCAGCTCACAGTTCCACTGGCTTCTCCTTAATAAACCATTAAACTTTTCATTCTTCAACCTAGCCTCCTGAGGCAGTCAGGGTAAATAAACAGCTGATCAATGCTTGGGCCTTGTCTGTCGCTCTTTTGTTTCTCTATTGCGTGCCAAAAAGCTTTGGTACCAATTCGAAAATAAACAATTTTGAAAATAAAATGTATAACACATTTGTAATATAGATAATTGTCTAATTATATATTTTTAAAGAACATACACTAAACTGATTTTCAATGGAATGTCTACATAGGCGTACAGAAGCCCATTATCAGTAACCATTCCTTTTGTGTTCCAATGGCTTGTTGTGTTTGCTAATCCAAGTTAATTATTTTAAGGCTAAATGATCCATTCGGAAACTCTTTTGGGATTGTTAGCACCACTGAAAACTGGCCTCCTATTCACTATTGGGGTATCTTTATCTTCAGCATTGGAGTTTGTGGGTTTGATTACAGGCTCAAAATGGCCAAAAACAAAGAACTTTCTTCTGAAACTCAATAGTCTATTCTTGTTCTGAGAAATGCTGGCTATGCCTTGAGGGAAATTGCCAAAAGGCTGAAACTCTCATACAACGATGTGTACTACTCCCTTCCAAGAACACAATCTGTCTCTAATCAGGGGGGGGAGTGAGAGGCCCCTGTGCACCATTGAGCAAGAGGACAAAAAGACTGGCCATGAGAACATTGCGAATACACTACAAAGATAATCCCATTCACTTTGGAAACTTTCACTCACTCTCTTAACAACTGCATTGACTCAAGCATTACTCTTGCCACTGGCTATTTATCCCTTAATGCTGGACCAATGTGGTCTATGTTGGAGCATAAGATCCCATACCAACAGAATCAAAGACAGCTTCCAATTGCAAGCCATGAGGCTGCTCAAAACTTCAACTGGCCCCAGCAGACCTCGACATATGGTACATTGAACAATGTGTCTTGCCGAATCAAACCTGCTGTGCTCACATATTTCTAATCTTACGCTTCAGCAAGTAAATAAACTGCATCAGAAGACTTTTGATGAACCAGCCAGGTGTCCTGCTTTGGACCACAAATGTAATTTCTCATATTTCTCTGGGAAAACATATCTCATTAAGGGATGTTGGATGATGCAATAAATATGGCCATGGTCAGAATGTAATAAGCACAGCCAAAACACTCTGGTCTGACAACATGGATGCTGGTCTGACGAAGTCAGATTTTATTAGTCTCTTTTCTATGCTTAACATTTTTAAGGTTTAAAGTGACTGCTATATGCTGCCTCCTATTCACAAGCATACTTTAAATACATCAGCTGTAATAGGCATTGTTTCTCACTGTAATTAAACTATTCATTTGGTGATGATGGCATATTAGTGTAGACATGCTGTAACATTATTAAGTTAATAAATGCATGAAACATTGTCTTACTATTTCCACTGTGCTTGACTAATTAAGAGGCTAAGGGGCTGTGTGCTTCCAAAACAAACGTTGTATTGCTAAGCACATCAAATGTAACATACATTTGGTTGCCATAATAAACAGTTTGGTTATATTTCATCTCTTTTCATCATTGACAGGTGTCAGTCTTGATGATGCTGTTGAACTATACTGTACGAGCATGCCTACAGCAGCATGGTTGCAAGGATTGTGCTGTTACAGTACTTCATTACTTGTAGCACAATGTAAAGCTTCTAATTTGCTACTGATTAGGTTAGATTGAACTAACTAAACTAAATCCAATGTAGGGCTACAGCTATCAATTATTTTGATAATCAATGAATGAATAATTGAAATAAAAAATCATGGCTCAGGTCTATGTGTATTGCTTTTTACATTGAATAAAAAATATAAACAACATGTACAATGTTTAATGAGTTCAAATATGATCTCAGATATTTTAATACAAGCATGTCTGAATTACCAGTCATGTGAAATCCTCATATTTTCTTTCATGAACTTAAACACAGAAATGTCTTTCTGTTGTTCCATACTGAATCCATATTATTGTTTAGTATGCCAGGATCAAGGTGAAGAAAAAACGAGTAATCTGAGGAAAATAGATTTTCATTGGGGTTAACAGGTAAAAATTTAGATTTTTACCTATTAACACCATGACAAAGTATATCAAACTCAAATTCAACCAAAATGACCATCCTGAATGAAGCGAGTAAAGGCATTTCTGTTGTCTCAAGGCGGTAATTAGTATCTATTCTTACCCTGTTTGAACATTCACTACCAGTCACAAGTTTGGGATGACCTAAAAATGTCCTTGTTTTCCATGAAAACATACATGAAATGAGTTTCACAAGGAAATATAGCAAACTTATTAGGAGATATAGTCATTGACAACATACCATACAGTAAGCTGCTCCCACAACAACTCAATAGGTTTGCGATCCGGTGGCTGTGCTGGCCATTCCATTTTAGATGGGGTACCAGCTGACTGCTTCTTCCCTTGCATTGTTTGCAGCTGTGCTTTTTGTCACTGTCCTATTGTAAAAGTAGATTTGCTCCAAATAAACACAGTGTATGATAGCCTCCCCTCTTCAAGAGCCATTTTACCCTGTGCAAATATTCCACTTTACCACCACCGAAGCACCCCAGACCATCATTTTGCCTCCACCATGTTTGATAGTAGGCATCAAGCGACCTTCAAAATCTTTTATGTCAGTTATCCTGTAGAATGGTATTGGGTGTGCCACTGTCTGATGTGTGATCATGGGCCCCACTCATTCTAGTGCCTATGCAATGGTTTTATGGCACCTCGGGCAGCTGGACTAACCAATCACAGCCAAATTGTCTATTTTACAGCTGTTTACAGAGAGCTGAGGAGGTTACCAAGGAACCCAACTCAATGTACAGTGTCAGACTGATGCATTGTTAATATCATTAACTGAGACTATGATTACATTTATTAGAGAACGTTGCAAATGTTGGAGCAGAGGTGAGATTGAGTAAGCTTACCAACATCCAGCCAACCAAGGCACCAAAGTTTAATAAATGCTAACCAATACATATGATTTTCACATCATCTGCAAAAAGCAGCAATGAGATCCCCAGCCCACCAAACTGTTGAACCTCCCCACCCCGCCTGCGCCACTGTGACTAAGTTCTCCTTTACAGATGAGGACTGTTTTACAACCAAAATAACAGTTTAAACTGGAAATAAAACAAATATGGAAAAACTTAATTTTATAGACACCAAAACATTTAACTTCAGATCACTCTGAATGTGGGTCAACATATTAAAAAGCAATTTTACCCAGTTCTGCTTAGGCCCACGGAATCTCCAGCACTATTCAGTCTTGAGAGCATGTTTGCTAACTGCAGTTCTTACTCATAATTTTCTCTTTTAGATTGTCAAGAAGTTTTTGCATGACTGCCTTATATAAAGACATTAACCAATGTAAAGCCCTTCTAAATGTCATTGAATCCCAGCCAACTGAAGCATATAAATGACAGTGATGTGTGTGAAAATTTGCATCAGTGATAAAATGCAAGGCCTAATGGTAGACTGCATCTAGACATTTGAGTACAGAAGCTGAGGCATGCGTTTATAGTATGTCACCATAATCTAGTTGCAACATAAGCGTCTTTTCTATGCTGACGTGACAGACAGGCACACCTCATTTTACTTAATGAGGTACTGATTAGGTGATTACCTGAACCAAATCTAATGTAATGAAGAAAAGTATAAAAACCACTACTGTGGTCATCACTATCCTCTTGCAATATGACCAGCTTGCTGGCAAAAACAGTGTACCTCAAAGGTTTTTTGAATAAAAAATTAACTATTCAGCATGACAAAAGAGTTTAAAAGAAAAGCTTTGAGTGAGGGAAAGAGGGGGTAAATTCTGGCTTTAATGGCAGAGGGATACAGTGAGCGTCAGATTGCTTCCATCCTGAAAATTTAAAGATGGTGGTTCATAAGAACCAGTTCAAGCAACAGACAATGGGGACAACAAAGCCAACAAAGCCTGGCAGAGGGCAAAAACAGCTGACCACTGACCGAGATTACCGTCAACTCATTCGAATGTCACTCAACAACCGTAGGATGACATCAAGTGACCTACAAAAAGAATGGCAAACAGCAGCTGGGGTGAAGTACATGGCGAGGCAGGTTCAAAACAGGCTCTTAGGGGCAGGGCTGAAGTCGTGCAAAGCTAGAACAGGCCCTCATCAATGCAAAAAAGAGCAAGGCTGAAGTTTGCAAAAGACTGTAAGGATTGAACCGTAGAGGAATGGAGTAAGGTCATCTTCTCTGACGAGCCAAATTTTCAGCTTTGCCCAACACCTGGTCGTCAAATGGTTAGACAGAGAGCTGGAGAGGTCTCGCACCCACTGTGAAATTTGGTTGAGGATCGGTGATGATCAGGAGATGCTTCAGCAAGACGGGAATTGGGCAGATGTGTCTTTGTGAAGGACGCATGAATCAAGACAAGTTCAAGGTTATCCTGGAAGAACACCTGCTTCTTTCAGCTCTGGCAATGTTCCCCAACTTTTTTCTCCAGCAGGACAATGCTCTATGCCACACAACCAGATCAATAAAGGTGTGGATGGAGGAACACCAGATAAAGACACTGTCATGGCAAGCCCAATCTCCAGACTTGAACGCCATTGAAAACATCTGGAATTTGATCAAGAGGAAGATGGATGGTGACAAGACATCAAACAAATGTCGAGCTACTTGAAGTTTTGTGCCGGGAGTGGACAATAAATAAATGGAACTACTTTATTTGCCATCCTGATCCTGAAATTGTCCAAATGTGATTAATACATCCATAACTCAATTTGTATGAACTGAATGTGATTCACTAGAATATCATAAGTAGAAAGCTATGATTCAGACATATGGTTCTATATATTTAGTAAATATTGAAATCTGTAGCTAGCAATCGTTATGTAACACATAGCTAATATGTTTAGATATGACTATCATTAAAACTCCATCTTTACTACAACATTGGAGCCTGACCATGCTTAATAGTTCTGTCTACCTAGATAATTTTATACTTGCTCGTTATTGTGAACATGTAGTGGAACTAATAGTGACATTGATTATAGAATTAACAACTAAAGTGTGACAGTTGCTCACTCCCTCTCTGGTACTCCACCTTGCCAGTGTACTAACCACCGGCAAAAGACAGCAGCAGCACAACAAACCACACCACACACACACACACACCCCTTTCTTGTTATTTATTATGTTCTCAATTAGTTCCTGGTTTTCACCTGCACCAGTTGCACGGTTGGTTTAAAATAATCAAATTTTTTTGCACTCGCTACCCTCGCACCTCACATACATATAGTGGAACTTTGAAAAAGTATTTATTTTCTTGTAAAAATCCAGTTTCTTTTTGCTGGTAAACGTGTGTTAATGTTTGAGTTTTTGTCAACTGTAGCAGATAGCAGCAGCAATATAGCCTACACAGCATGTACAAACAGTTTACACAGTACAGCAAATGGTGAAGAACCATTTAGTCTCTTGTCAAAAGGAAAGCATTATTGAAAATGATATTATAATTTATTAAATATAATATTATATCTACTAGTAAATGTGTATTCATGTTTTTGTTTGTTGGAATGGTATGAGTGAGAAAAACCAAAACAGGCTGGTTACCCAGTCTGTTGTTATTGTTATTTAGTGGTCCATCCTGTGCAGGCAAACTAAATATGAAAGACCATTTTTCCATATTGGCTCTCAATTAGTAAAGCTAGACACAGAACAGAACATGTACATTAACAATGTTGGTGTTTCAAAAATAACTACTGTTTATTTTTCAGCAGCCAAAAATTGTATATATATCCTCCATTTTGTTATGGAGGCGCTATTTATGTTTGCCATTAATTCTGGAACCTGTGTTATTTAATTAGCATACCAGTATAGAGGAAATATATTCTACTGAAATATTAAAATTAGCTTGTTTTACGATGTGTTGAGATCTTGTTTTTTGTCAAAAATATGTAATTGTGGATTTTGTCATGGAACATTAATAAATAGTGCATGCTATTTACGAAGTAGCTTTGCTATACTGAAATGCCCCTTTAAGTTAAAAAGACTTGAGAAGGATTCTGCAATTTGTTCATTTAATAAAAAAGGTTGGCAGGATTCATAAACTGTCCTCCATATCATTGATCAATTTAACAGCTGTTTGTCTTACTGATAATTGGATAGAGGTTAAATTAATGAATGCATTTGATTATAGAATGTTAGATGTTATGACACATAGAGATTAATAAAAAGATTTTGCATATAATGTGAAGAATTGAGAGACTTGTCTTATTTGAACCAGAGAATTAATACCAGAAGCAATATGATATAAAAGCATACATTGTTTTTAAACTCCCCACACTTGCAAAATGTTTGAGTTTCAGGAAGGAGCAGCCTGTTTCTTGTGTATCTTCAACCTTTGTCCGTTTAATGTAGAATGAATTAGCCTTTGCTACCTAAATCATAACCCTTGCTTTCCACCATCTGCTTCTAGCCAGTGCCTGACTATTTAATGAAACATGCAAATGTTGCCAGAAAAGCCCCTGCCATGTTGTACAGGGAAAGGGAGTGTGGGAAGAGAGACAAGGAGAGGGGCAGCGAGCTGGGATAGAGGGACACGGTTCTGCCCTAAAAGTCCACGCGACAGTGGCTAAATAAAAAGGCAAATATTAGTGATGGCCACAAAGCTTCATGGGAAATCTCGTGATGGATGTGCTTTTCATTGGAACAAATGAGGCAAATCAAATGCAGAGTAAAGTGATTAGTAGATAACTCTGCCCACTGGGAGCAGGGTGTGACCTCAAAACTGAGCATATAAATGAGGAGGAAAGAATGAAACTACGATTTGCATAAATTCATACTGCAAAGGTTGGATTTAAGTTTGATAACTAGGTGTAGTAGATTATGCTGGTTAAAGGTGGCTGTTTTGTTGTGAAATAAATATGATAAAAGTAGTAAAACTACTGGAATATATTTGAACAAAAATTTGATCTTGACAAATAGCCCACAGAGACATCAAGTTATGCTTGTAATGTATGCCTTTTACTTTATAACGGCATGGTTCCCTAACCATAGTAGCAAAGCAACTCTAAGTACAAAACAATTGTAAAATGTTCTGTTGACTCTTAAGAAAGATCAATAAATTCAAGAAAGACTAAAATACTAAAATACTCTGCTGCTGGTCTTCAGACGCCCTAGCTCCTGAGCCTTGACGTGCTAACATTCTTTATAAACCAGCTGTTATTTGTGGTAAGTGGGGCCTTCTCTACATTTCAATAAAAAACTGTTGATCAATAAATGTCAGCGATGCTGGCTGCATCTTATATGAAAATAGATCTTCCACTGCCAGACAAAATAAATCTACTGTCAGCAAAGTGCAATTGCATTTCTCTACCCCACTCTCCATTGTCAGAAAGATATAAAAGACAAATACGTCACTGCCTGCTTCTATTTAGAGTGTACTTTATATACTCTAGAAAAGGACATTTGTAGCAGTAGATCTGTGACAGTTATTTGTATAGAGAGACTATCCAACAATCATTTCAAGTGATTTATGAATTTAAACAAATTACAAATATTCGTTATTCACCTGAATTCAAAAATTTCAAATTCAAGTCTGTGGAATATGTATGCAAACTTACAACAGTAAGTTTGAAAAATATACATTTCGTTAACAAACTTTATATAACTTATGGTAGGTTGTAAGCTATAGTGCAAGCAATATTACAGTATAATACTGTGCCTTGGCGATGTTTGTGCATTGAATAACACCTCATCTTCAGCTTTCCTGATCTTGCTATGAAATTGTTGAGTTTGATTGGTCAGCCAAGTGGAGGAAGGGTTTTGCAAAGTTTTATGGACAGATAAAATGAATGTGACTCTTGATGGACCAGATGAATGGGCCTGTGCCTGGATCAGTAATGGACATGCGGCACAACATCAGCCAAGTGGAGGAGGAGTACTTGTATGGACTGTTGTCATTAAGGATGAGGTAGTTGGACTTCTGGGGTTGAAAACTCAAACTCAAACCAACTGCCAGTTTCTGGAAGATACTTTCTTCAAACAGTGGCACAGGAAGAAGTACTGAGCATTCACGATGGCCATGATCTTCATACAGGACAATGCTCCATCACATGCATCCAAGTACCCCACTGCTTGTCTAGCCAGCAAGGGCCACAAAGATGCCCCGAATAATTACCTGCCCCCCATCCTCTCCTGATATAAATTCTATTGAGAATGTGGGCCCTTCTCAAATGTGAGATTTACAGTCAGCGAAGACAATATACCTCTTTGAACAGCATTTGGGAGGCTGTTGTTGCTGACAGACTCCATGAATGGAAGGCTCATGGCAGTTATTGAAAAGAGAGGTGGTTATATTGGCAACTGAATATTTTAGAAAGGACACACAATTAAATTGTCATTCTGTGTTACTTATTTGATAGATTCACTCTAAAGATTGAGAATAATCACGTGTTGGGAGAAAATATGTTTTTATTAGTTGACAAATAATTCTGTACACCAGTTGTTGCCTAATAATTCTGAATTCTTATGTATTCCCCTGAGAAAGATCAAAACTCACATTTTCTTGGTTTAACATTTAGGTTTGAGCTTTAATTATATTTTGGATTGACATGAAGTATTATGATTGTTCAACAATAAAATATAAATCTCGAGACGATTTGCCTAATAACTGGGCATGCAGTGTCGATATGTCAAGTTGAGGGATTTGTGTGTGTAGGTGGAGAGTGGGCCATAGCCACTTTGGTTCTGGGGGCATGTTCATGACTGCTGTTCTTGTGGCTAGGAAAGAAGCTGTTCTTGTGATGAGAAATGTTGGTCCTGATAGCCCTTAGCCTTCTGCCAGAGGGGAGTGCTGAATAGTCGATCTCCAGGGTGACAGGGATCATTGTCACTTGCCTCCACGTCCTGGAGGTGATTAGATCGTGTAGAGACAGCAGATTGTAGCCAGTCACCCTTTCTGCAGTGTGGATGATGCGCTGCAACCTGCCCTGATCTTTGGCAGTGGCTGCTGTATACCGGACAGTGATGAAGGAGATCAGGATGGACTCTGAGGGCATTGGACAAATTCATCATCATAGTCTTTAGCAGATGGAACTTCTTCAGCTGCCGCAGGAAGTGCATCCTCTGCTTTTCTTTGTAAGAGAGGTGATGTTCAGCTCCAACTTGAGGTCTTGGACGATGGTCGTGCCCAGAAAGCGAAAGGAATCCACAGAGTTGAATGGGGAGCCAAACAGGGTGAAGGGCAGTTGGGCTTCTCCTGAAATTCACTATCATCTCTACTTTCTTTAGGGCGGTGGGCTCCAAATTTTTCTGACTACACAAATTGTCAACCGCCCACCTATAGGCGAGCTCGTCTCAATCAGAAATAAATCAGATAATCCGCAAGCTTTGTTTGCTAGCCCAGCTTTGTTTGCTAGCCCAGCTAGTAGTACTGTAATCTGAAAACATTAGCAGCACATGTTTTGACTAGTATCTAGCTATTTTCACGTTTCTGTATTTCATGCTACATCAGAGAAATTTTGTTTAATTAAAATAATCGTATCTCAATTCACCTGGTCGGATGAAGATTTTTTTTATTAGATGAGCTGAATTAAGTGCACAGATAACGTGTGGTGCTTTAAACGTGAATTGACGTCAAACCAGCGACAGCCGAGATTTCTGGGAAAATTAGGCAAAAATACTTCCTGTTTTGAAAGTTACATCCTTCATCTTCAAGTGTATCTTAATTTTTTTGAGCAGTGTAATATTGTATACAGTCAGTATTCCTCATGTTATAAAAACAATCAGACATCTGCGGCAACAATGTGTGATCAGACTTAGAATCTGACGGTCAGTTACATAATGTTGTAACCCGATTAGGATTTAGATATTTCCATGAAGACATCTCTGGCTTGACAATTCAAGCCTAAAACTAAAGCCTAACACTTCTTAATTTGCCTCTGAAACTACTAGATTTATTTCTTGTTGGTTTTCAAATTAATTTAATTGAAAATCCATATGAAAAATCCAATATTATCAACCCATGCTAATGGTTCAATCTTTTGATGCTCCTTTTTAAATTTGTTACAGATATTTGCTTGAAGGTCCATTGTGCTTATGTTGCTTTCTGATTATCACACATTTAGAACATTCACAGATTGTCCAGCACATTGCTACGCCTAAGATTTAAATATGTACTTTAAGCTAAACAAACTTAAATATTTATAATATTTTATTAGGATTTTTTTAAAAATTTTGTGATAGTATGAATATTCTGTCTTGGAGTCTGAATGGCCTAATTCTAATACTAATCATGAAACTTTTTCCAATCTTTACATGGAATAGATTGACATACACAAGTGCTTTAATCCTCAAAAAGCCTAAACCTGTTGTTTGCTGAGAAAAATGTATTCTGGACAGATCTTCTATAACTTGAAAATACACCTCAGACTTTGATAATAGCACACACATTTCTATTTTCAATTACGGCAAGATAAATCAATAGGTGACCATCTAAAAACCTCAATAATGCAAATGACGGTTTAAAACCCCTTCAGTGAGTGAGTGACGGGGTCAGAGGAGTGAGAGCGAAAGCCTGCAAACAATGCTTGCTTTTCGGTCTAGAATTTCCTAGAGGAAGAAGAGGGGAATAGTGTCCAGGATTGGTGTTTACTCTCTTTCATCACAGAGTAAAAGTGGACCCACCATAGAACACACAATCGATCAGACAATGAATGGCTACATCTCCATCTTTGGGATGTATTCTGCCAGTAGCATGACACATGCACAGACAAATGCTGTAGCTAATAGTGCTGCAGACCTTGGTAGTGACAAAATTCCCTATCATTTGACTTGGTCCTTCAGATAAGGTGAACCCTAATACCATGTCTTGAAAAAGAGCCACAGAGGGCAGCATTAAAACGAAGTGCTGAGACAGGGAAGGAGAGGAAGGTTAATTTCTATTCAACCAAGGCAGAAGACAATAGAAATTACTAGGGGGTACTAGGAGTGCAGGCGAGATGAATTGGATCCAAGCTCACATCTTTCAATAAGTCACATGTGCGGGTCAACATAAAGTTGCTGTGAGAGTGAGAGAATGGAAAGAACTTTATCAACTGCCAAGGAGGAGAACAAATGCATTGGGCTACAAAGTATTTACTTTAGGGGGGTGAATAGTTATGCACATTACATTTTTCTGTTATTTTTTCCTATTTGTTGTTTGCTTCACAATAAAAAAAAACATATTCAAAGATGTGGGCAAGTTCTGTAAATTTGATGATGCAAATCCTCAAACAATCCATGATATTCCAGGTTGTGAGGCAACAAAACACGAAAAATGCCAAGGGGGTGAATACTTTTGCAAGGCACTGTAAATATATTAACATGTAGACGATGGATCAGCGACAGCAGCAGAGAGTAGTTCAGCTGAAGGTAGTCGAGAGAGGAAGGCAAACCATGTGACCAGGTGCGTCAAAGCAAGGATGGGGAAACGTGACAAGGCTATAAAAAATACCGCTCTGTTTAGTTTTTCATGCAGGTCTATATTAAGAAGAACATAGCATAACAAAAATAGATAGCAATAATATTGACTGTGATTAATTATAAAGCTGATGGGTGATTTCATATTTCTTTTTAACATGTTAATAGTTCTAGGTTATGTTAAGAATAAATATATTGCTTTAATATTTTGGTTGATATTAGGGAGGGTATTGTAGCGTGCATTAGCTTCTCAAGTGAACATGGACAACAGGGCAGATTTAACATTGTAATAGTTGTCTTTTTAGGGTGTGTATCCACATTATTTCACAGAGGGGTGTCTGGTAGAGTGGGGTAAAACCTTGGCCCTATAGTGACTGAACCAGTGAACAAGACAAGCTAAGATGTACAGTAGAAAATATTTTCGAATTTTATCAAATAAAACTTGTTACTATCAAACAACAAAATAGTGGCTAGTGAAAATGCTGAGTGGCTAGTAACTTTGGAAAACCACTAGCCACAGTGGCCGGCGAGCCAAAACGTTTACGTCAAGCGCTGGTTATAGGCAATTGAACAAGTACAAGTAGGGTACAATGAAATGCACTTAACAGATGAGAGCAGAAAGATTAGCAAGTTTTTGCAAGTATTACAGTAGGTATATGTACAGTTGTGGTCATAAGTATGCATATCCTGGCAGAAAATGTGAAATGTTGTCATATTAAAATTTAGAGACTCTGCCCAGGTTAAAGAAACTGTCAATTCTTTGTAATCAACATATCAAAAACAAATATCCTATAATATATATATTATATATTTCCAATGCTATATTCATTACTGGCATGTTATCAAAGAAGGCAGTTGGTAGGCAGCAGTTAGCCTAGTGGTTATGGCATCTGACTATAAACCAAAGGGGTGACGCTCCAATACCAAGAAGTCTAATATTTTTTCATTTTGTCCCTGTACATAGAACTTACTTAATATGTGTACGTCCCTAGAATGTCATTATCTGCAAAAAGCCTAATATATAAATGTAATCATGGTGAACATGCCCCTGTTCCAACTCTTTTTTAAATGTGTTGCTTGTATCAAAATCAAAGTGGGCATATACATATTTCAAGAAACCATAACATTTCTCAGTTTAAACATTTGATACATTGTCTTTTGTTACATTATCTTCTATTGAATATAGTGTTTAAATAATTTTCACTTCATTGAATTCTGTTTTTCTTAACATTTCCCAACTCTATTGGCAACAGGGTTGTAAATCAAACCAGTCAAATCAGTTATAATTAGGTTTTAGGATAGGATTAAGGTTAAGATTTGTTTTTTCAAGCCAAGATTTGTTTTCTTTCATATTTTAATTAATGATGCAGAATGGGCGGGTTGCTTAAACCTGGGCAGACTTAAACACCAGCTTGATGCAGTAGTGCCTCCCAAGTACAATTCAGAGAACCTTTGTCATGTGATTAAAAAGTGCACCCAGAGGAAAGTTGTCTTTCTTTTAACATATTTGGACACTGATACAGTATGTATGCTGATGAACCAAAACATTCTAACCACCTGCATAATATGCTGTTGGTCCTCTGTGTGCCTTCAAAACAGCACCGACCTCCCGAGGCATGGACTCTACAAGACACCTGAAGGTGTCCTGTGGTATCTGGCACCAAGACGTTAGCAGCAGATCCTTTAAGTCCTGTATGTTGTGAGGTGGAGCTGCCGTGGATTGGAACTGTTGATACAGCACATCTCACAGACGCTCAATTGGATTTTAATTTGGAGGTCAGGGTAACACAGTAAAACGTTATCATTTTCCTCAAATAATTCCTGAACAATGTGTGCGGTGTAGCAGAATGCATTATCCTTCTGAAAGAGGCCCCTACCACCAGGGAATACCATTGCCCTGAAGTGGTGTTTTTGGTCTGCCACAATGTTTAAGTAAATGGAACATGTCATATTGACATCCACATGAATGCCTGGATCTAGGGTCTCCCAACAGAACATTACCCAGAACATCACACCACCTCTACCAGCTTTTTGTCGTCTCACAGTGCATCCTGTTGCCATTACTTCCTCAATTTAATGGCAAAAATATACACGGCTGTCCAGATGATGTAAAACAAAACAGGACTCACCGGACCAGATAACCTTCTTCCACTGCTCCAAGATCCAGTTCTGATGTTTGTTTGCCCGTTGTAGGTGCATTTGACAGTGAACACAGATCATCATGGGCATTCTGACCAGTCGGCAACTTTGCAGCCCCATATGCAACAGGGTGGGATGCACTGTGTTGTGACACATTCCTACCACATCCATTATTAAAATGTTCTGTGACAGTGGACCTATTGTCAATTTGGATCAGACAGGATGGTTTTTATTGCCCTCGCACGTTGATGAGTCTAGGGTGCCCAAAAACCTGCTGCCGGTTTATCCTTCCTCGGACCACTGTTGTAGGTACTTATCACTGCTGACAGAGATCGCCCAATGCAAGTCATCTGGCCATAAAAATTTGGCCCTTGTCAATGTTGTTTAGGCCTCCACAACTGCCCATTTCTCCTGCATCCAACACATAGATTATTACAACTGATTCTTTGCTTAATCTACCCAGACCTTGACATTTGCCCTTGTAAGGAGATGATCAATTTGCATCTCCTGTGAGTGTTTGTAATGTTTACGCTCATCAGTGTACATTAGGTCCCGTTCTTCAAAGTGGATGTCAGAGGAAGAACTAAGCTATGAAATCCAAGGTACTCTCCATAGACTTCTGAGATTGAGTTGTAGCATTGATCTGAGAAATCAATCAATAAAATGTATTTTATAAAGGTCTTTTTACATCAGAAATTGTGGCTAGGAAAAACTCCCTAAGAAGGCCGAAATACGGAAGAACCCTAGAGAGGAACCAGGCTCAGAGGGTTGACCAGTCCTCTTCTGGCTGTGCTGGATGAACACATTAAGAGTCCAAATTGTAATGATTAATAAATGCATGTAGGCTGAGTCCAGAGTCTATTTAAACCTAGTCCAGATCGGAAGCAGGACCAGATGGACAAGCACAGGGACCGCGGCGGTGGCAGCAGAGTGGCAGCAGAAATCGTCAGGTATCGTCTTGACTTTGGACAGGGACAGCGAAGAGTCAAGCCTGGTACTCTGTAGGTGTGGGCCAAGACCTCATGTCCTCCTAAGTTTAAATGGCAGGAGACAGAGAAAATGTAGAAAATGCAATTCCTTAGATATACATGGTTTTATGGTACAGAAGGAGAACTAACCCTACTCCCCCAGCACAATAATATAGCAGCATAAGACCTTGGGGCAGAGACAGGGGAGTCCAGTGACACGGTGGCCCTATCCGGGGGAGGCCCCAGACAGGGCCCAACAGGCAGGAAATCAATCCACCCACATTTCCAAGCATCAACCAAAGGGACACCCACCAACCGCAAGCACCCTGAATGAGGGCCGAGTATTGCCAGCAGAGTACAGCCCAATTGAACAAGTGTGCAACAGAGACACAACAACAAGCCAGTGACTCTGCCCCTGAATGGTATTGGAAGGAGGGCATCCCAAAGCCCAGCTGGCAAGACAGCAAGGGTGGACTGTATCAAGCCTTTCTGGTCACCTTCACGCCCTTGGGCCAGAATACACTTATTCATAGACCAGGCTGAAGAGATTAGTCTTTAGTAGACGCTTGATATAGTAAAGAGGCTTGTACTGGAGTAATGTGTTCAATTTTTTTGTTCTAGTTAGGATTCTAGCAGCCATGTGCAGCACTGATTCAAGTTTATTTATTGATGTATCTGGGTAACCAGAGAAAATTGCATTACAGGCCAAGATTTCAACCGTTGAGGTTCATGGTGAGATCTGCCAACAAAGTTATTCGTTTCTTGGGTCCTAAAATGAGCATTTCTGTTTTTCTTGAGTTTAAATCTGTCATCCACTTCCTAATATCTGAAACAAATGCTTCCAAAGTCGCTAATTTTAGGGCATCTCCATGCTTCATCGAAATATATAACTGTGTGTCATCAGCATAACAGTGAAAATTGACATTGTGATTCCGGATTACATCACCAATAGGCAGCATACATTGTGAGAACAATAATGGGCCCAGAACTGAGCCTTGAGGAACACCCAAACATGCTTTTGATTTGTCAGAGGATATACTATCCACACACACAAACTGATATCTTTCAGATGAATAAGATTTAAACCAGGCTAGAACATGTCCACGTAGCCCAATATGGGTTTCCAGTCTCTCTAAGAGAAGGGAGTGATCAAGTGTGTCAAAAGGAGCACTAAGAGATCAAGAAGCAAAAGGACAGATGCAGAACCTTTGTCTGAGGCCATTAGAAGGTAATTTGTTACCTTCATGAGTACAGTCTCAGTACTACGATTGGGTCTGAAGACTGGAGCATTTCATAAATGTTATTTGTCTTCAGAAAATAATTCAGTTGTTGGGAAACTTTTTTCAAAGATATTTGAGAGGAATGGGAGGTTTGATATTGGCCTATAGCTTTTGAATATCTCTGGATACAGATTAGATATTTTTTCAATAAAGGCTGAATGTTTGCTATTTTCTGTGAGTTTGGTACACATCCACAGGAAAGGGAGCAGTTTATTATGTTCAACATTGGTTGATCTATCAACGGAAATACCTGCTTAGGTATTTTGTTTGAATCGGGTATAACTGACAATTTGTGGGTATAGAACTCGTTACAAATTTAGTGAATGTGTCGAGTGATCTAAAGGTTATAAAAAAAATGCCAAAGCAAAATAATCTGGAAAAAAAGAAGGCGTCTGAATACTATGTGAAGGCACTGTAATTCCCCGTCAATGGCTGTTCTGGTCTAAAAGCTTATCATCTATCAACAAATATGCTAGCCGCATGAGCACATCATTCGGGATGGGAGAGAATATGTGTTTTGTCTGAAGAGGCAAAAACAAATGGAAGGTACTAAGATTAAGGGCTGGAATGCAACAAGAGTGTAAGGTCATACTGCACTACCAGACAAATATTACCAGACAATATGTTTTCTTCATACAACACAGCAATGACTCTCCTTCATCCCATTATTTCAACCAGACTCTGGTGCTGGCGATTACTTAATTGATATGCTGGTGTGCACTAATTCATTCGCAAAGACCACCATGAAAGCATCTTGTTTGTAGACATGCAGTGAAGCAATCATTCTGATGTCTGATGATATCCTTTCTTGCCTCCTCCCATATACATTTCCACCGCCAGAAGCAGCACTTGTGCATAGCTTAGTGGTGGAGTACAAGAGCTGACAATTCTACAGAAATCACAATCCCCCATGTCTCCCTGCTCTTCCAGCAGTGGTCCAGCTCAGAGCTATGTTCCCAATTACTTGTTTTCCTATGATTTCTTAACCTATTCCTTTGGACATACAGTGCCCCCTTAGTAAAGATCAGCCAAACAGTCAATGAAGAAATGTTATAGTTGACAGTTCTATGAGGGTATGAACATTTGTATAGCTTTTGTCAGCTGGTCAACCAAACATATGTAAAGTGAATGCTCTATAATGGGAGAGATGGTTGGAATGCAAATTGTGATGCTTTAATTCACCTGAACTTCACAGGGTTGGAATATATTTTACATAATAAATCAACATATATAAATGTATTTTCACTTTTGAATGTGTCCAAAACATACTGTGATTGTTTGATTACCTTGAGGATTGCCCAAAACTCATCTTAACTGGATTGGGTGGCTTATAAATGGGATCTATGTGTCTACTGACACTACATTTGATCTATTGAAAACATTAAAACAGAACATTATCAACCAAATTAAGTTGTATTAACATTAAAGCTGGTTGACTTTGTGAAATGTATACGCACAACTTCCTGTTAAACCTTTCAAGTATAGGAACACAAAAGAGAAAACAAGACTACTGTCCCTTTTTCCTCCATTAGATTTATGTGATTGGAAACCTGCTACCTTGTGCTTTTTTATCAACAGACTGAAAGATTCAGCAAATAGTAGGTACAAAAGAAGAGTTGAGATATAGTAGTCTCTAACTCTGAAGCTGATCTTCATTGTGGAGAGGAAGGCTCATTTAGGCCTTGTGACTGGACTTATCTCCCCTGTCTCTAGCAGAGAGCAAACTTGACAAAGAGGCTGCGTGGATATGTATTATGAGAAGTGGGCCAGTCTGGCCCAAGGATGGCATATACCATGCACACAAAATTCAATTCCAGAGATTGGAAAGAATCTAGCGCAAATAGTTTTAACCAGAATTTCATTACTGCCTCTCCAATAGCACTTTCACACCTGGGCCTTGCTTTCTTGGGCCAACAGCTGATGCACTGTAAAAGTGGTTTCAGACTTGGTGAGTTTTTGATGTGATAACCTGTAATAAAAAAATTGGTAACTTTAAACTTGAGAAGGACATAAAAAACAAAAGCTGCTCTTTCCCCCCCAAAAAAAATCTTCACATGACTAATACTGTAATAGCACACATCCCCATCATGGAACTAAAACGTTAGGTTCAGGTCCCAGTAGACATAAAGCAAAGAGGAATACTTAAGAATTGTACTGACTTACATAAAACATATTGCCTTTTCTTGCATAAGCCAAAACAGCAAGCAACCACAGAAACATGAGGCACATTTGTCGAATAGACTGAGCCCATGACATGAATACATTGATGTATGGCATCGATATACTCAAGGTTGTGACGATCAATACAACCACTTCATGACAATGGCAGGTTGTGAGGGGGCTTATGTTATTATGGAGGATTACAGTACAGACTCATGTTTCATTTGCTTGACCTTGACTGCCGAGTCCCATGTATGCACCTATATGTCATGGCAATTCTGTTGCTACCAAATAGTGGTTCTCCATTCCCTCTCTAGTCTCAATCGTTCTCATTTGACCCCTGAATCAAGTTATGATAGAGCATTTGTCACTGATGTGACGAGTAGTATCCTCTGTTTTTATCTTCATTCAAAAGCAATGGAATTGTTCTGACTTAATGTTCAATGTGGCTAGATCAAAAAATATATATTTTACCAGCATGTCATATTCTGGTGTTCAGAAATATTTTTTGAGCCTTGTTGGAGATTACAGCCTCTTTACTGACCAATAAAAATGTGGCGGTCTGTGTTTTATTTTATTTCAATTCAACTTTATTCTACCAGGTCAACCAATTGAGAACCAAAGGCAAAATATTTCACAACAACACAAGTATGTATATTGTACATATCTGCTTTGATTAATCAAAGGGGAATTTCACAATGCAGGACCCTTAGGTAGTTTGTATTTGTTTATGAGGTTTCTAGGTCAGTGAGATTTGTTCCACACATAATTGTCCAGAAGGAACTCGGGAATTAGATATGCGTACATGTTCAATACATAATGTTAGAATGTTTATTAAAGGGTGAGCAATATCTGATATCTTTTTTAAAAGAGCAATAACAGTTTTTCAGTGATATTCCTATGTGCGGCTTATTGATAAATGTAAGATTTGACAAAATGTTTTAAATCTAGAAGCTTCCTGAACTTGCCCAATCCTGTCTGTTGTGGTATTCATACTCTCTAGAACTTCATGAATCACAATCGCTTCTCATTAAGAGCATCAGACAAATACTTTTCAGAAGTGATCTTACATACATTATGGCTCTTTTCCACTGCATGGCACCAGCACAACTGGTTCAACTCATCTTGCAGCAATTTAACCAGGGGAGTTTTTCTATCGCTATGTACCACCTCGACTCAGTTCTGCATGCCTTGCTTCATGTCGTTTCCCACTGCAGATAGTACCCTGTACCTGCCCATAGTGACACAGGATAACCTCTGTGATGCCACCTTCAACGCAACACCCATGGGAACAACAATGAAGGATACCTTATGGATGGGGTTCTTGATCCTCAGTATGTGGCTGTTTGTCACAGTAAGGAGACAAGCAGTTTTTCAGAAGAAGCTAAACACAAGATACAGCAAGACTAGATAATTACTTTGGGAAGTAATTAATCAGAACAAAAAAGGAGCTATCGTTGCTCAAATGCGACACAAGAGGGTAAGCTAGCATGGTAGATAATGTTAGCGCATGTGTTTTTTCAGTAATGGCCAGTGTACAAAGTATTTAATGAACTTTAGGTACTGCTACTTAAGTGTGCATTTCAGACCTTTCCACTCCTGCCTAATTGCCTCTGCAGATCGTCTGTTTGGATGATCAATCGATCAACCGGGTGGTGGGATGTGATTTTTCCCGGATTCACTAACACACAGTTGATACAGAACTTCTGGATGTCAGAAGTAATCTACCTGTGCAACAACTTCCATCCAGTGATGGAAAGGCACGACACAAACCTCCGCAGGTGTTTACCTCTAAAGAGGGTTCCCATTAAACTGTGGAAACTTGGGGTGCTGCGGTTATATTTTTGGTACCAGAACAAAGGTTTAAGAAATTGACTGAGAGGAAGGTGGTGTTGCCTCATTAAGACAAATGACTGATGTCGAACTGGTTGAATCTATGGTGCTGACATGCTGTGCTCTGCTTAACCTTTGCGAGAGTCTTGGAGAGGCGTATGACAATGAGTGGGATGCAGCTGTAGCAGCAGAGAATATGGCAGCCCTGACACAGGGTGTAGAGGAGGGCAGCTATATACGAGAGGGGCTACGAGAGGGGCTGAACAGCGAAATAGTAACTGTCTTTCCTGTAATGAAAATTTAACACACTGTGATTTGTATTGACATAAATATTTTGCACCACCTTTCCAAATTGTTGTCAAACTGTTTTTTATTGTGTTTTGGATTGACTCTGTTCAATTAAACGCTAAAGCCCTTGAAATTTCTAAACGAACAGCCGGAGGCAGGGCCTTCTCTCATAGAGCTCTACTTTGGAATGATTTGCCAATTAAAATGAGAAATGCAGACTCAGTGCAAACCTTCAAGAATCTACTAAAGACAAATCTCTTCAGCCTGTTCTATGATTAAGTGTAGTCTGGCCCAGGGGCGTGAAGGTGACCAGAAAGGCCTGATATTGTCCACCCTTGCTGTCTTGCCAGGTGGGCTCTCATCGCCACTGGGATGCCCTCCCTCCAATGCCAATCGGGGGCAGAGTCACTAGCTTTTTGTGGTCTCTCTGTTGCACACTAGTGCAATTGGGCTGTACTCTGCTGGCAAGGCAATACTCGGCCCTCATTCAGGAGGATTGCGGTTAGTGGGTGTCCCTTTGATTGATGCTTGGCAATGTAGGTGGACTCGCGGTCCCTGTCCAAAGCCCTCCTGGTTGTGTTGCAGATACCTGACGATTTCAGCTGCCACTGCTGACCCCCCCTCTCCCCCTCTGTCTGTCCCTGTCCATCTGTTCATGCCTCTGATCTGGATCAGGTTTAAATAGACTCTGGGCTGGTTCCTCTCTAGATTTCTTATATTTCATCTTTCTTAGGGAGTTTTTCCTAGCCACAAGTTCATCACTACTGTTATTTAATCCCTGGGGTTTAAGACTGGGTGTTTTGTGAAAGCACTTTGTGACAACTGCTGATGTAAAAAGGGCTTTATAAAATAAATTTGATTGATTTATTAAAATTGGAAACCATGGTCAAATACCCAGGTAGAAAACGATTTGTAGACAGGTAGAAAACGATTTAATGGGCCAATAAAATAGCCAACTACCTACATAATAAAAAAGTATGAAAACATATTTGTGCAACACAACCAACTATATACAGTATATAGGTAAAATATAATGCAAATACAAACTAGTGCAAAGTACAAATTATTATATCCTGTATTTGGCACCAGGAGTCTGGTCCAAGGACGGAGGATTCGGGCAGGCCGGCCACTCCACAAGGTACAAGCTGGCTCAGTTCTGTTACTGCTGCATCTCCCTCGGGAGATGCAGCAATAAAGGAGTAAAACAAATCTTGGTTAGGCACGTCTGTCTATCAATTATTTTTTGGTAAATAGCTGTTTGGTGCTTGAGACAATAGAGCTCTCAACCAAAGCAAAACGTACACAATTAGCACAGATTCTTAATTTTAGTGAAAAAAAAAATCGATTCCCAGTCTAGAAGAGTTTTGTAAGATTTACTCTGTGGTGCGCTGGTTGATGGTGTCGGTGCTGGCACCGTTGCTGGTTCCGGTGTTGATGTTGCTGCTTGTACCAGCAGGGTGTCATCTTGGGTCATCGAACTCTGCTTGCTCATCAAAATTTGGACATAGAGATTATACAAATCACTGGTTAATTACACGTACTACTGCAACACATATACAGCAACAACAACTCTTAAAACATTATAAGTAAACAATAGGTAGTGTCAGTTTCCATCCATTTGAGATCCATGAACAAAATTAGAAGTCAGGGGAGAGCCATCTTCATTCAGCATGAGGCAACGATGTTAACCTTCCATAGTTCTTTCCTTTCTCTCTCCAATGAATACAAAGTGAACACTGTCTATTATGCTACATGGGAGATGGACACATGGGAGGCGGTCAATGGTCATAACCAGCCATTACACAGACAAATACCATTCAATAAGAAAGGTTTACCCTACTAAAGACCCTTGTATGGCATGTTCCGACCTATGCTCAATGGTCCTATCCATCCCATGGCAGTCACATGTGCAACTCCTATCAGGAGGTATAGATAGGACGTGTAGGGCCCATCAGTTACAGGCAACACATCCTATCTATTGTCCTTTGTTCAGAGTTAGTCAGCACATCAGTGTTGTGTTACGTTTCTCAAGCCTATTTCCTATCAGTTGACTGGACAATTTGACACTTCAAAACTCCCACACCTGTATAACCTCTGAAGAATGTTGGCTGAGCTGTAACGCTAGAGCAAAGCCATAGAAAATGAAACAAGTCAAACCATCCGCTTGTTTTGCTGCACGCTGGGTTTAGGCCAGTTTTTGCAGGATGTCCCGGGTCTCAGTGAGTGATGAGTCGCTGTTGTCCTAGCTGAAGTCTTCTATGTTTTCGAATCACCTTTTGGTATCCCCTCAGCTCACTTGGAACCTCGATGGAGCAGGTACAAAATGTATCTGGTACCATCCTAACTTTTGCCCTACGGAAAAGCAGACAATGCAGGGTGAGCATAGCCATTTTGTGCTGGTATATAGTGGTGGAAAAGCTCCCAAAAGTGATTAGAAGCGAGGTCCGGTGATTCCAGCTGCTACTCCACAGACCATTCCTCCCCTCCAGATTATCCCTGTTCATCTGTTCTTGTTTCTGTCCTGAATTATGTTTTTTAGACTCTGGACACAGCCCACATGCATTTATTGATTACTACAATCTGTACACTTTAAATTCACCGGACACTGCCAGGACAAGAGTGTTCACCCCCCCCCAAGCCTGGTTCCTCTCTAGGTTTTGGTCCCTTTTAGTGAGTTTTTCCTAGCCTCAGTGCATCAACACTGATGTTACTTGCAACTTGGGGTTTCCAGCTGGGTGATTTGTAAAAACACTTTGACAATTGGTGAGGTACAGATGTTGCTCATCAAATTCCAGCACCAAGGGAGCAGTCCGCAACAGGGCATGCCTTGTAATACTGCGGTTTACCGCAGCACAAAAACTAAATAAAAAATAAGAAAAGCCACCAGGGGGAATCTGTGAGAACAACACCCACCTGAAACTGTACTTGTTATTCAAGCCTGTGTATGTATTTATATGGCCAGAATAAAACATTCAAATCGGAGGAATGTTGTCTACGATAATCCTATTAATGGATTGCCATGTTAGATTCCATGTTGCTGTGTTAGATTAACGATAATTTCTGAAGGATATTCAATTATGGGTCTATACATTAATCTCTTGTTGTTTGTTCATTTTAAATGACTGGAAATATAGCTGTTGATTACAACAATTAAGTTAACATTTAGGCTAATTGCAGACTTTTACCCAGCAAACATTACTTATGGGGACACTGTTGCTACTTTGAAACCAGAGATTGGATCTGTTCTTGACTGCTATCTAGCAGAAGTGCACTGCTTGCAATACATCATTTCAATCAATGTAGACTTCATAGGCTTCTTTAAATTTGGCCAGGATGAGGATTGTTGTTGGCTATTTGTGTGACTCAACTGAATAGGGACAAGATTACTAACAAAATATCTTTGCTTGTGCAAGAGTGTAGAAATACTATTTCTAGTTTATAAAAGTACTGATAGCATGGGTTAAGTTGACATAACTTCTTTATCAATATAATTATTTCGGGATGGACAACTACATATTGCTGTCTCCGATCTAGTTGGATAACGAATTGGATCTCGCCTAATCGGATTTTGAATATACCCGTGAAAACCCCTACTGTGATTTCCATTTTTTATGTTAACTAAGAAGGAGAAAACTACATACTGTATAACATACACAAACATCCCATATATATACAGCTCTGGAAAAAATTAAGAGACCAAAGAAAATTATCAGTTTCTTTGGTTTTATTATTCATAGGTATGTGTTTGTATAAAATTGAATTTTTTGTTTTATTCTATAACCAGCTGACAACATTCATCCCAAATTCGAGGTTACAAATATTGTCATTTAGAGTATTTGTAGAAAATAACTGGTTTAAATAACCAAAAAATATGCATTATTTTAAGACATTGCATTAATATGCAAAGAAAACAAATTCATATTCATTTTTCAACAACACAATACTAAAGTTAGTAACTTAGGAAGAGTTCAGAAATCAATATTTGGTAGCGACCAGATACTTACTGTATCCCTCTGCTAGTTAAGCCATAATTGAACCCTTTGTTTCCTCACTCAAAACTTTACTTTTCAATTATTTTGTCATGCTGAATAGTTTTTTAAAATTTTTTTATTACCTTTGAGGTACAACCAGCAATGTTTTTGCTATCCAGCTGGAACTGTTGCAAGAGGATACTGATGACTACAGCAGTGTTGTCTATACTTTTGCTAATTACATTTGATTTGGTTCAGGTAATCACCTAATCAGTATCTCATTAAGGAAAATGAGATGTGCCTGTGTTGGAATTACACAGAATGTTCAGATGTTGATTTAAGAAAAATTAGGAGTGGTCTTTTATTTTTTTCTGGAAAAAATAAGAAAAATAAAGTAATTATACTTGGTACAAACATAATTGATTATTCAGGAAGGTGAGGCAAAGTTATTCTCAATGCTTTTACTTATTTGTTAAAAAGTTTTCCATTTTTTCTTTCTTTGTTGGTAAGAATATTTTCTTGGTGTTGGCTAATGGGTCTTTTCCAAGTTTTCATTACAGGATTGGCAATAATTTGTATATACATGTTCTAGCTATGTTGCCATGTATCTGATGTGGCTTCTTAGTTTGACTATTGTATTTAAATTCATTTTGCTCAATGATCATTGGGATCTGATTTTCACATTACTTTACATTTTCATATTTTATATACATTTCCAAAGTTTGCGGAATCTATTCCCTCCTAACAGGAAAAAATATGTATCTGTCCAAAATGATTATATTATGTTGCTGCCCATACCATTTAATTAGGTGGCAGCAGTTATAATAAGTTTTTCCTTGATTAAAATATTCTAATAATTTGCAATTAGCATTTGGATAGTGCTTGTGCAATAAAACACCCTCAAGGGAAGCCAGTTTGGCCTTACACTAATCAAATAAAAAACAAATAGTAATTAACAAGAAAACATTAATTTATTTGTTGTTGTTATTTGGTAGATAGTTAAAAAACATTATTTTCCTGAAATAGCCAAATTTATATTAGGATGAAGCTCACAACATCCAGTTTTTGTGAAGACTGGGTCACAGAGGTGCTGATTCAGTACTTTTTGAAGTTGTGATTTTGGGGCATTGAGTAACTATCATGTTAATTGTCCATCTATCACTTCCAGTCAGCTGCCAACTAATGTTTAGAAATTTCATTTGTTGATGTTTGGCATATGCTGCAATGATTTTTTAGACCATAAAACTTGACCCATTCAAAATGTTCGCATTTCATACACCTGCTATTTTGCCATTTGGATCAATGTTAGTTGCCTCATGTAGTTTTAAAACCAGAAGTATCAGAGTTATAATTATCAGATGTCTTTCATAGCTGACATACTGTATGTACTACTAATTGGCAATCAACCTGATGTGACATCTGCAGCTGTGTTTGTAATTGTGATGTATTGACGTCAAAGTAATAGTATTTTTCCATGTGTTGTTTGGCATATTTCAAAGTCTGTGAAAAAAGGAGAATCTCTAAACACAAAATACTAACCAGTTTTGATTAAGCCAGCAGCATGTCTTCTTGTTAATAAACCATAGCTTTCTTCAAGTTATTGTTTGTTCAGTTGTATCATAAGACCAGAGAAATATTGCGCTGCAGTCAGCCACCCACAAATGATGAATTTATTGTCTTTATTCATTCTGATAGTTCTAGCATCCTATATTCTCAGATTTTTTAACTGGTATGTCCTCTTGAATTTAACTTGAAATAATCTGTTGTGCTGCAATCCTAATTTAATATGGCTGTCTATTCTCTCCAGTAATGTTGCTGAGCAACTACCCTCCTTTAAGTTTTATCCTAACTCGAGTTATAAATAACTGGTTTAAGTGTAACAAACAGCTAATTATTAGAATCATGTGTTACCAGGATTTGACTGAAAGCCCTACGGATGATAGCTATACAGGAACAGGTTTGCAGAGCCCTGCATTCATGTACTGACGCAGAAACAGAGTAAAAATCTCATTTAACTTGAATGACATTCTTAATCTTAAACTGCTGCATTCTTCAGGAAGAGCTTTCAGAAAACAGATAAATCACTGCAATTTATTAACATGTATTGAATGTTTATTCATGCAAGACAGAAAAGGACAGTGAGTAAACATCTATCTGATAAGAAAAACATATTCATATTTAAATGCTCTTAACATTTGGTTATGTAACAACTGATGTTGAAAACAAGAATGTTGCACCATTTCAAATAAACCTCCATCCTTTGGTGCTGTAGTTTTCTGTCAAACATCCAAATATGTAATGATTTTAAAGGGCTATTTTGCAGGTAAAACAATTTCATACACTAGATATACTGGAACATGTAGTCGTGTGACTATACTTGATTGTACAGTGATTTGTTTGTGTGAATTATTGTTTCCTGGCTGTAAAAAGGTGGTCACTGTTGCTGTAACTCAGGAAGAACTTAAAAGACACAACTGTCCCTTATACAATCATGGCACATATCTTTTGTATGTTGAACGTTTCTGTGCAGGTGATGCAGTCTTTTTATATAAGGCATGCCTCACTACTTGCAACATCATGCCCATTCCTGTTTCAATACACTGCGTTCAGTGTTAACTTTCCTGGCAGGCTCGTGTTTGCCTGCAAGCTAATCAGACAATTCTGTTGTGAAAAAATTAAAGACAGGTAATGCAATTGCATTCTCAAAATAAAAGTATTTTGAGCTATAAGGTCAGACTTACTACTGCTTTTTACTACAAGTAATTTATCTGACTTTTAATTTGATATTTGCTCAACAGTCAAGTCATGTGATAAATACAATGGCTGTTTTAGGTTTGATTTGTATTTTTCTATGAACGGGCCACAGGCAGAATCAAATGACTCATCGGGCCAGATTCTGTCCATGGAATGGATCTTTCCCAGGTCTGGAGTAGATGCATTTTTATGAGAGTGACCTCTTTGGGGGATACTTTGCCCTTTCAGGATAGTTGTGGTTGGCTGATGTCCCTTTGGTTGATGCTTGACGATGTGGGTAGATTAACTTCCTGCCTGTTGGGCCCTGTATGGTGTTACCCCAAGGTTTAGGGCCACACAATCATTGGACACCCCTGTCTCAGGCCCAAGGTTTTAGCAAGCAAGCAAGGACGTTTATTCATATAGCACAATTCATACATAGAAGCAATTCTATGTGCTTTACAGTGAAAATTGAAATAATGCATTAGAATCAAAACTGTCAGATCCATCATCAGCAGATTGTTGCATTTACACAAAGGTTATTCCTCTGATAGCACCAAAACTTGCATTACAATTGGTAAAAGATAGCAAGACATGCAATTAATAACAAAATAAATCAAGAAGAGAAATATAAAATACAGCATAATAATAAAACATACAATAATAAAATAAAAATATAATATAAAAACATAGGAAGCTATAAGGCTCACAGTGTGAAGTTAAGAGCTCAGTCACATGAAAAATGCTGGTTGAGTGTGCATTGAATTCTAAATAAATCATCGACAATGTATTGGATTGACGGACTGGTGTAGATTGTTTTTGTTTATTTGAGCTGCATAATATGGACTACTTCAGTAGAGACATAATGACAGCATTCTGTATACCAATCCCACCTTGTTACAACCACAGATTGGCTAAAATGCACTAAGGAAAGGAATTCCACAAATTAACTTTTAATAAAGTAAATCTGTTAATTGAAATGCATTCCAGGTAGCTATTTCATGAAACCGGTTGAGAGAATGCAAAGAGCATACAAAGCTGTCATCAAGGCAAGGGATAATTAATTTGAAGAATGTACAGTGGAAAATGTATCTGTTTAACACTATTTTGGTTACTAGATGATTCCATGTGTTATTTCACAGTTTTGACACCACTGTTATTCTACAATGTGAAAAAATAATCAAACAAAATAAGAAATAGGCTTAATTGAGTTGGCGGGTCACTAATTTTTGCCTGGTACTGGAGACAGTGGGCAGCCTATTTAACACTTGATGGATTGAAACCTTCTGTAAAGCAACAAACATTTACTATTCTATACCTATCTTTATGATAATTATCATATCAGATAATTCAGAATCTATTATTATGCCAAGATTTCTAACTTGGCTTCAGGCACTGAGACCATAGTCACTAAGTAAGAGAAGAATATACATTTGTGTCATCTGCATAATTATGATGAGCAAATTTGTTGCTTTGCATAATTTGGGCCAATAGTAGCATATAAATGTTGAATGAAATAGGGCCCAGGGTAGAGCCTTGCGGAACTCCACGTCATGCAAGTTCTCTATGGTATTTTCACACAAAATAATCATTAAAAGTTCCAGGCTTACTCCTCAAACCGATGGAAACTCTTCTCCATTATCCTTAGTCTTTTACCCTCTACCTCCTCCTCCGCAATCTTTCTTCTCTCCAGAGAAGATTTTCACCAACTTTCAAAAGGTTGATGGTATCCATAACTCATTCACTCAGACTTGTGGCTCCACTGGTTGCTTTTCCATGCTCTTACCAGATCATATCCTGAGGCTAGTTGTGGCTTTGTTCATTAGTGTTTATAAGCCCAACATCATGCCCTCTTGACCCTATCCCCTCCTCCCTTCTCCAGACCATCTCAGGAGACCTTCTACCATTCATCACCTCCCTTATAAATTCTTCACTGAGCTCTGGATGTCTCAGCAGACGGCCAGAGTAGCTCCCCTCTTAAATAAACCAACGCTTGACACATCTAATGTAAAAAACGACAGGCCGGTACCCCTCGTGTCTTTCCTTTCCAAGACACGTGATAGCACTGTCTCCACCCAACTCCCCTCTTACCTCTCTTAGAACATTGTCAGGTTCTTCTTTTGTATGAAGGCCTGTGTGCTTCAGGACATGTCCATCATAGCTGACAATTGCACAGTGTTCTCCACCCAGAATGCGAATAACCTTGGCGTGACCCTCGATGACATGCTGTAGTTCTCTGCTAACAGCAGGCAGCCATAGGTTCATGTCCAGGTTTTCCAATCTGGTTAGCAGTAATTGAATGTTCTACCGTGTCAAATAAGGTCAAATAACAAAATAAATCTTTTTTTGCCAGAACCAGTGTTTAGGCAAATGTTGTTTAAAAGATTAATAAGCGTAGTCTCAGTGCTGTGATGGGGACAAAATCCGTATTGGAAAATGTCTTAAGGAACATTTTGTGTACAAAATATAAAAAAACTAATTATTACATGATTTTCATTATGAGGGCAAAATTTCATTTAGGTCTGAGTGGGCTGATTACACAAGGGTCTAGGCGACACGTTTTTAACAGAGCCTTAATGAGCTGTTTTAAAGTCTTCGTAAAACTGCCTGAGATGATAGGACTGTTATTTCTTTGCAGTAGATATATCGCAAAGCCACTAAAACATGTTTAAAAAAGGTTTTAGGCAGAGCATCAAGGCATTGGCTGGACAGTTTAAGACCTTGTACAGTTTCCATAAGCATTGTTTTGTCAATTATATTAAACTGTATGATGTTTCCCAAATTCCTTTAATTTATACTGGTCACATTTGTTAAGAACACATACCAGAGTCAAGGGAGATAATGCAATTGTTTATTATTGCAGTACGTATAGACTCGTTGATGTTCAATCATCTCAGTTAGGAAATGGCAATACACACTCATTTAATAAGGGGCATGGCTACCCAGAATGTAACAGAGTATTACCGTTTAAACCCATTCGTTAATTAAAAAAAACACTTTCTGTGAATGTGATTTTGTATATCAAAGCATACATTCAAACAATAATTCCACAGTAGTGATGGAACTGATTTTATTGTTTATAATCGCTTGTCAAATGCCCTGAAATGTATCCTTGAGGAGGCAAATGCATTGTATTTCTCTGTGGAAAGGAGCTCAGGGGATATTGGAGAAAAAAAAAACAGAAATTATCAGCTTAGGCAAGGTCAATCACAGCAACAATTCAGATCTTAAGACCTATTGTAATTATTTGATCCAATATGTGCCATTGATCATGTGAGGTCCCTTTCACATGCTGAGACAGTCAAAAAAAATCTAAAAAGGTATAAAGTTTAGTTCTTTACTCTGGTTAATATGAGATATTTAACCTACGTGATTATAAAGATCTAAAATGTATTGGTGAAATTGGTGTCTAGTCCAAATAAACTACTTTGGGAGGAATAGCCTGATGTGGATTTTGTATTATTGTTAGAAAATTCCACTAGGCCTGACAATAGACCTCTCTGAAAAGCGATCAAATTATACAGTTTAAAAATGTAATGTATTTTGCTTCATAGTGATTGTTCATCTTAACACAATTGCCCGGAAGAGTTTATAATTTACCCACATTATTACCACTACATCACTGATCTAATGGGTTTCAATTCAAAAAGTTTACACTTTATGAGGAAAAGGTTAATGGCTGGTGTCTGACTCACACCCACAAAATGAAGGGTCCAGAGGTAGGCAACCCAATTAGTTTCATATTTGTCTTGAGTGGAGACAGTTGAGGGGAGTTCCCAACTAATCAGTGACCTTCATGAATCAAAGAACAAGAATGAAAACCAGCAGAACCTTGGACCTCTGTGGATTGAATACGAAACACTTCTTTTAAATGCCACACAAATTACTATGGTGGTGACAGGTTTTCAGGACAAAGAAGCATACTGGATTTTGGCACTACCGGTATCACCCATGATTATTGTGTTGCACAGATTTAAAGTGAAATACTTGGACTAGCATTGAAGACTAGCATCCAATTTGCCTTTACTTTAAAATTCTGTTTTTAAATTGGTAGTTTACATTTCAAGTATGCAGTCTTTGACTCCAGCACTTACAGTTCTCCAGCCAGTCAACACCACTGTCTTGAGAGGACCCTTTGAAATATGTGTAGTGGAAATGTGAAACTGAGTATCAACATATGATGTTTTGATATTATTTATAGTTTATTTTTAGTTGGCAGTTATGCTTTTTTATTTGATATTGTTTTTGTTAGATTTTCTACATTGGTACCAGTAGGTACTGTATGCAGTGAAAAGTTGTTAAATTCAATGTTTGAGTAGGGGAATTGGGAGTAGGCTGTATGTTAGTGATTTATGGTTTTGTGGGAGTTACCTTGGGAATACAAGACTAGCCTGTAAAACCTACATTTTAAGATTAGTCAGAGTGAGGAAATACGTAGGTGATGTATTTATTTATGTAAAAATGAAAAATACTCCAAACTTCAGACCAATATTTTATTTTACAGATGCTTCACAGAAAAATCTCCATTAGCCATTTTATATGTTGAGGTTTTTTCAGGCATTTGCTTGTGACATTTTGTTCATTCTGAAACCTCACATCTTCCATGATAGCTCCTTCATTACAGGTAATGCCTAGGTTAAAATGCATGTTTACATCACACCATGCAGGATCCAATCACACCATGCATTGCTGGTCAAAAAGTATCTCTACCAGGACTGACTGGAATTAGCACTGGAATTGCCATCGAATTTGATATTAGGACCACCTTAACACCAGATGAAAATAGTCACAGAATTTGCTCCCAAGTGGATAAAAGGTATCTGAAACCAATACATGTTCCACCCTAATGTTGACCAGCGTTAGTATGCCCCTGCAAGTTCTATTAGGACTGCAGCTGAGACATGGGCTTTTTTTAGCCAAATTCCTCTTTTTGGCATCTTGCATGAAATAACTGGATTTTTTTTTATTATTAAGAGTTGAAGATGAGACAGAATGGTACAGGACCCCATCTGGTTAAAGAATCTCATGAGAGAAAGAATGATTTTCCCAGCTGCCTGATAATGATTCCAATCATAGAGCAAGGTGACCTAAAACTTTATCTTGTCAACCTGGATGGGGGGATATGGGGAGAGAAGGGCTGGAAAGAGAAAATAAATGAAGCGTCTCAAGTTTGATTCTGCAGCTGTAAAGCTTACAATGGGCTTTTCGATTTTTCTCAAGGAGGCTATACAGTGCATGGGTAAATAATGGAGTAACTACTACAGCTGGTTGTTGCACAAACGTGGGTATAAAAAAAAGCATGACATTGGTATGAAATGGCTCAAATAAATGTCACATACATTCCCTTGAGAAATTCATCACAGATGTTACACTTGCATTCAGTGATAGGAAGATAAGCCTAACACAATTGTTGTCCAGACAAATGTGATATAGACATGACAATTAAGCAAGTATGCTAAAGATATGCTGACGCATATAGAAAAAAATTAAGAATGTAAAATAGTTATTCAACTGTTGGTGAACCCTATGAAGAATATATCTCTCTATTCTTGTTTTTTATTCCTGTTTGATATTGATACTAAACCTTGAACATTGTGACTTTTGGTGTGGTTTGCTGAATCTTGGGCAAGAAAATGATGTATAATCCAAGCACTGGATGTCCAGCCCAATACAGTGGGCAGGTGCTGATAGATCACTAGTTAACTGAAACTTGTTTTAAATGCATGTAAAGGTTTTTTCGGCACACTCAAGAAGAAAATGATGAAAATACATTGAAATCCATACGTTACTTCGGTAAGAAAATATGCATGCATTTCCGGAGTGAAATTGACCAATAAGGTCTATTTGTGGCCTGCTGCAGGAGAGCTCCACCCAAGGAAGCTCCGCCCATATAGAAAACCCTCCTTCTCTTCCTATTTGTTCCACTGCGGCCCACGCAAAGGAAGCTGCACCCAGGGAAAATCCATCAATATAAAACACGCACCTTCTCTTCCAATTAGTTCCTCGCCGCTCATTTTTCTATTGGACTACTTCATTGTTCTACGGCTCACAGCAGCAGCTGAAAGATATAGTCATTATGAATTTTGTTTATTTACATGTTCAGTTTACATTGCCAGCATAGGTTGCATATCCAATGGGCTATATTGGCCTAATGTGCGTGAAAAAATATTTGATCCCCTGCTGATTTTGTCCGTTTGCCCCCTGACAAAAAAATGATCAGTCTGTCATTTTAATGGTAAAATGGGTCCTTCTCAACTTCCTTGCCATGGGTCCTTCTCAAGTTGATCATCCGATAACCAATCAGGTCTTAACAAATTTGTTCTTCGTATCTTAGACAGAATTGTCTGGTACTGCTGCTACTAGCTAGCACCGCAGTAAGATAATCGTTTCGTTACTGACAGGGAAACGGGAAAGAAATTAGAAGTTTTCCTGGACTGCAGACTCCATTGTGTCTATTAGCTACATTGTCTACATCTTTAAAAGTTATTATTCGTTTTCTTATAATTAGTAACCTCATTACCCCCTTCTTTTAGTCAAAACATGTAGGAAAACATTGATCCTGAATAACTGAAATCTGAATTATTTCATATGACATGTATATCTGATAAACGTCCAAAGAGTGTGACGTAACTTTGTTGCTGGGCTATTCTCAGAATTTGTAAAGAATGTGTTTATGCAATGTTTGTACTGCCATTGTTCTTTGCTTCCGGGGACATTTCTTAGAATTTCAAGACATTTGCTTTAAAATAACAAACATAACCTTGGACAATTTGTACAACAAAATCTAAAATATTATGAAGGTAAGGAGGGGCCTCTAAAATTATTTTATGATGGGGCCATTGTCGCTGGTTGCTGCCATGCCCCCTGACATGCCCCTGACCGCACCCACCACCTAAACCCTTTTTTGATCCAGAAAATCCCTGATATTTATGCAGGCATACAGAGTCCCATTAAAGGCAACCATCAGTCCTGTGTTCCAATGGCACGTAGTTTGCTAAATGGTGAAATAAAGGTTATTCCAAGCGAGAAATTGATAAGAAGCTGAAAATCTCATACAATTATGTGTAGCATTCCCTTCACAAAACAGCACAAACTGACTCTTACCAGAATAGAAAGACGAGTGGGAGGTCCCAATGCACAACTGAGCAAGAGAAGTTTCAACAGTGATGGGGCTGAATTAAATGTGTTAGTAGTTCACAATAGAGTTCCTCAGGGTACAACTTTGGGTCCATTGCTGTTCACGTATTATATCAATGATATATCTCACTCTGTGATAAACTGTAATATGCAATTTTATGCTGATGACACAGAAATGTGTGCTGCTGCCCCCTCTTTTTTTCAGGCATTTTCCCACAAAACTTTCCAATGTCTTCAAAATTCTCTTACAAAGCATAAGCTGGTAGAAAATGCAAGTCAATCAAAATATATATAATATTCTCTACATCCGGAAATTACAATTTAAATAATTTCAACATAATTACCCTTGATGGTTCTACAGTATTATACACCTGTTCCCTCCTATAAATACACTATGGGGTCAAAAGTATGTTGAAACCCATACAAATTATTGTGTTTAGGTTTTTCTGCCACATCCATTGCTCACGGGTGCATAAAATACAGCACATAGCCATGAAATCTCCTAAGAAAAACAATGGCAGCAAAATGGGTCATATTAAAGAGATAAGGGATTTGGATAAAGGATATGATGTCAGCTTTGTAAAAAAAGTCTGCCCTACTAGATCTGCAACTGAAAGTACTACAATTGTGAAGTGGAAGCGTCAAGGTGTAACAACAGCCCTGTCACAAAGTGGTAGACCACACAATGTCTTAGAGCCTGGCTGCTGAGTGCGGAAGCACATAGTGTATGAACATTACTTATTGTTTGTTGCATCCCTCACCATAGAGTTCCAAACTGCCTCTGGAAGCAACATCAGCACAAGAACTGTGCGTTGGGAGGTCCACGAAATGGGTTTCCATGGCCAGGTTTCACATCAAGATGCATAGTGCTAAGTATTAGAAATCAGCCGTTTCGTATAGTGGTTGTAATAAGGATTGCGTACCCGGTTGTCAAGGGAGAGAGTAGATCATTTGTTTACTGCTGCATTAGATAGTCTTGTTCATGAGGTTACGGACCTGGTCTTCCTTACACAACCTCAATCTCTTCTCACTCAGTCTCTTCTTACTGTAATGTTGGTTACAAGCTGATATATACATTGAAGTGTGTAACTCCCATGCCAAATGGTCAATGTAATTGACTGTAGTTATCAGAGCGCAACCTACCGAGAGTTTTTCTAAACAGAGATGTTTCTGTTGTTCTCATTATCTTCACTTCCAATGAAACTAACATTAATATTGTAGTTGTTAATGCCCAGATCAAACATAAGCATAGGTTAGAGTGGTGTAAAGAACGCTGACACTGGAGCAGTGGAAACATGTTCTCTGGAGTAATGAATTATGCTACACTATCTGGCAGTCTAATGGATGAGGAGAACGGTCCCTACTGGAAAATTTGGTGGATGAGTGATAATGGTCTGGGGCTGTCTGTCATGGTTTGGGCTAAGCCCCTTAGTTCCAGTGAAGGGTCATGTTAATGCTAGAAGATTCAAAGACATTTTACACAATTGGGTGCTTCCAACTTTGTGGACAACTTTGGGGAATCCCCTTTCTTATTTCAGCATGACTGTGCCCCTGTGCACAGTTCATAAAGACATGGTTGACAAGGTTGGTGTGGAGGAATTTGAGTGGCCTGTACAGAGGCCTGACCTCAATCGCACCGAACACCTTTGGGATGAATTGGAACAGGGATTGTGAGCCAGGTCTTCTCATCAAACATCAGTGTCTGATCTCACAAATGCTCTTTTGGCTAAATGGTTTCAACATACATAGTGCTTGGCATACGTCAGACTATACAATCCTGTTTCTCATCGGCTGACAATCCTTCCATTGCCTTTTGACAAACTTCAAGTAGGTTGTCATGTGCCTTTTACTAAGAAGTGACAGGGGGATGCGTGCCCAATCATGTCACATCAATACCACTGGACATACTGTAGTACTGACTGGACATCAATACTACAGGTGGACTCAATGACGTTTTAAAACATCTCAAGGATTATTCATGGAAACCAGATGCACTTTCAAGTGTTTTTTTATGTTACATATTTTTCACAATATTTTTTTGACAAAAATCTAAAAAACTGTTTATTGTTTTGGGATATTGTGTTTAGATTTAGAAGACTATAATCAATTTGGTTCCTCTAGGTTTCTTCCTAGATAACGTTCCCTTTTAGGAAGTTTTTCCTAGCCACTGTGGGGTTTCAGGCTGGGTGGTATGTAAGGGCTTTATGAATACATTTGATTGATTGATTGATTGATTGAAGAGGTCTGAATACTTCCCAAATGCACTCTATAGCCAGTCTAAACTTATGCACCATTAAAATAAAAATAGATTCTGACTAACTACAAACCCATTTCCAAAAAGTTAGGATGCTGCATACAATGCAAATATGAACAGAATGCAAATGAAGGCCACATCGTTTCATTAACCCTGTATTTAATTGAAAATAGTAAAAAGACAACATATCAGATGTTGGAATTGAGAAATGTTATTGCTTTTGGAAAAACATGAGCCAATTTTTTTAAATCTAATAATTCTCTAAAAGCATTTGGGAGTAGAGACCCATTGCTGTAGTTATGAAAGTGAAATGTATTTCCATTTTCCTTGATACAGGATTTCAGTTGCTCATTAGTTCAGGGTCTCCTTTGTTGTATTTTTCACTTCATCAGGCATCAAATGTTTTCAGTGGGTGACAGGTCTGCAAAACAGAAAGGCCAGTTTAGCACCCAGACTCTTTTACTACAGAGCCATGTGGTTTGGCCTCATCTAGCAGAAATAAGCAAGGCCTTCCCTGAAAAAGACATTGCCTGGATGGCAGCAAATTTTGTTCCGAAAACCTGTATATACAGTATTGTTTCCTTAAGATTCACTGCCTGACCATTGACTCCTCACTGGTAGGGTTTTTATTCAGAAGATTTTGCTGCAACATTTAAGGTTTACATGTGAAGGCCAATGGTAAGATAATCATGTGTTCATTAGGACATTTTTTGTATCTGTTTTGATGCAAACCTGCCATCCCCACCACAAATCAGCATCGCACCAACGCATCTAACAGAAACAGTTGCTTATACAACCAGCACCACCATCGGGAGGCTGCCCCAGAGAAAAAGCTGCCTCCCCAAAATAGGGGTTTGTCTTTTATGTTGAATATCTCTCACCTACTCCCCTCATTCTTGTAGCTTTGTTAATAACTGAGCACACCCTCTGTGTTTGTTGCCTGTGTCTGAGTTTCAGTAAATAAAAAATATATATTTATATACATATATAAATATATATTTCATACTGAGGAAAGTATCAATGTATTATTTGTAATTCAGTAATACAGTCCCCTCCAAAACTATTGGAACGGCAAGGCAAATTCCTTTGTTTTTGTTGTTCAGTGAAGACATATTGGGATTGAATATCAGCTTTCATTTCCTGGTATTCCTATCTAGATGTGTTAAACAACTCAGGACATACCACACTTTGTTTGAACCTACCAATTTTTTAATTGAGCAAAACTATTGGAACATGTGACTGACAGTTGTTTCTTGTTGCCCAGGTGTTGCCTTTTAGGGTGATTGTTCAAACATTAGATAGCGGTGTGCATGGCGGCTTATGGAACAGGCTCATTAATATTTATTGATGATGTAACTGATGATTATAGCAGCAGAATGAATTCAGAAGTCTACAGAAACATTTTGTCAGCCAATTTACGGAAAAATGCATTGAAACTATTAGGGAGGAAGTTAATCATGCAGCAGGACAAGGACCCAAAGCACACTACACACAAAACAAAGGACTTAATCAGGGGAAAAAGTGGAATGTTTTAGACTGGCCAAGTCAATCACCTGACCTCAACCCAATAAAGCATGCATTTCACTTCCTTGAGAGGAGACTGAAGGGAGAAACACACCGAAACAAACATGAACAGAAAGAAACAGCAGTAAATGCCTGGAATAGCATCACAAATGAAGAATGCAAGTTTGTTGATGTCGATGGGTCGCAGGCTTGAGGTAGTTATTGCAAGCAAGGATTATGCCACCAAATATTAAATGTTATTTACTTTAAGATTATTTGTTCCTTTACTTTTGCTCACCTATAAATGCTGTGGTCTAATACAAACTGTGATATGTCCTATGTTGTTTAACACATGTGAATACCAGGAAATGAAAGCTGAAATTCTGAACTCTTGTCTCATACTCATCTTTTGATCTTGAACCCAAATGTCTTCAGTGACCAACAAAAACAATTTGGCTTGCCATTCCAATACTTTTGGAGGGGACTGTATGGGAAAATGTATCAAGAGTTTGAATGGAAGGCGCTTTATTAACATTCTCAGAATTGCAGTATACTCTGAATCGCAAAATGATTTTTGTCCTGTTTGTTAACGTATTACTTAAAATTATATTCAATTGATCTCAGGCAAATATCTGAATGTGTAATTTACATTAAGTGATTGTTGTATTTAGGATGCAATACCCAATCAGTCAACACAGCTTGTTTAAAGTTAGCTCACTTCCTGAAAACAGAGAGCCTCATCATGCTTGGCCAGTCACTTGGCCTCCCAAGATGAAGAGCAAATCCAGCATCAGTTTTGTTTTCACTGTTAAATTGGTGTTCACGTCTTTACAATTGTATGCAAATTCAATGCTTTTTTAACTAATCATCTTTATGATATGGTGATATAACAACTGAATAAAGAGCATGGAAGGGAAATTAGTTGGAGCATTTATGAAACCAGTTACAAGATATCTGATCAAAGCTGAAGGGTCCCTCTTTTGTTTCTCTTTTGCTAACCCCATCATTGTGAAATGTATGGATACATCTCACAACCACTATATTGTGAAATTGGTACTAATGCTTAAAAGCTATAGATTGATCACTGTTTTGTACTATGAGGACTATCTTGCCAGTTAAGACCTATGTAATATAATAATATATGTTACACAGATTGGCATAAAGCATCCTAAAATACTAACCATTGTAAAGGACAGGATAAAGCCAGGTATAGCTAGAGAGAGCTATAGACATGGATGAATGCTTGCAGTTCGGCCATTTGTACATCCTGAGATTGACAATCTCTTCAGGAGTTATTGATCTGTCAGAAAAAGTGGTAAAGCTTCAGCAAGCAGCCTTTCAGATTCAATAATAGACAGAAAAAGAAAGACACATGCACGAAACCACTTAAGATGATGTCATGTTACTTCACAGTTGTAGGATTTATCAGTTTTAAAGGATGCTGCACTAGAACATTCAATTATCCTTATTCTATAAATTAATAACATGTAGTGCATTAATTACATTGCATAATGATATGATCCATTTCAGGGAGTACCATACATTAAAAATCAAATGTCTTCTTGTCTTCTTTTGGAGGACATAATGTGCCATGTTCTTAAATACATATATGGATGCATTCATTTATAATTTTTTTTATATAAAATAAGCTAAAAAGCATAGATACCATAATGCAAAATTGGGCTAGTTTTTTGTTTATAAGCTGGTTTATAACTGGATGGTATGGTAATGCCTGGTAAGGTAGTTCGCTGGATGAGTTTTGACTATAAATCTAGCTCCAGTGTCTTAGCTAATAAGAAAGCCAGCTAGCTAATGTTACTGTCAATTCTAAAATTATGCTTGGCTGTAAGATAGGGTTGAGAAAGAGATTGCTGTTAAATAGGTTATTGCTTCCAGTCCCACTGGAATTATCATATAATTGATAAAATGTTTGTAAGAGCATCTGGTGTAAAGATTGTTTGGGAGTCAAGTCTTTTATCACAACTGCACCATTATCAACAATAATTTAATTGTATCTCACCAAATTTTAAAAGGTACAAATCCAGGAATATACAGCACAACTCAAGCCAGATGAGGGCTGGCACAGTAATGCATCATTATAATTAAACTACAAAAGTGCTTTGGTTTTATCCATCCATTTGTATCAGATGTTGGCTAATATGGGTTTACTAACGACTTTGCCCTGACTGGTGCCAATCTGCTCACCCCTGTACTCAGATGTTATTTAACCACTTTAAGGTCCTTTGAGATGCACAGCTCTACAATATCGTAGTGTGGCATGACATGTATCATTAACAAAATCAAGATTCTACTAAATATTTACACTCATTATGTTATAATACAGGTGAACGGCATCATGAAGGGGATGTTCCATATCCTTGGTGGCCTGCATCCACTTCCGCTTCTCTGCAGGATTAAATAGAAAACATTAAATCCTGCAGAGAAGCAACTTAACACTTCCATTTATAAAACACATACTGACATCTTTATAAAGAAGTAAATGACTAAAGCAATTTGTGGACAATTAAGATGAATTACTAGTTCATAGCATGTTAATTGATTCCTGTTTAGCTTACTGCAAGTACCAGTATCTTCCTTATCTTCAGGTATATACATTGCTGGTGTCACGGGCACAGGTAAGGATCCCACCGCGGACGGAGAAGGAGCGTGGAAGAGACAGGCTGAACGGACAGGGACGGGAGGTGAGGCATCTCACGTACCGGCGGCGAATGCACAGACGAGCAGCAGGCAAAAAGTCAGGGACGGGCAGATGGTCGGTAAACGAGTGGGCAGCAGAAGTACAGTCAGGGAGTGGGGCAGAGTAGTCGGGGACAGGCGAGAGATCAGAATTCCGGCGGTGAACAGATATACAGGCAGGGCTCAGGCAGAATAGTCGGGAACGGGCGGTCGGTCGGAACACGGGAAGGCAGGACGAGAGCCTGGTAAGCGCGAAATGTGGCATGTAAACATGAACCATTGATCTGGCAGGGAAGAAGTGGCAAGGAGTAGTATTTGTATGGCATGGTGACGAGGTGAGTGGGGACAGGTGCGTGAGTGGAGATTGATGGCAGGTGTGAGAACAGGTGCATATGGGAAACTCAGGAGCGCGGGCGCCCTCTTCTTTGCGCTCGCGGAGGCAGGGACGTGACAACTCGACAGTACCAGTACCAACCTTAATGTACTGCCCTACAGCCTGAATTGTTGTATCAACTTTTATCTCCTGAGAATGCAACATTTCATTTGTGATATCAGTTCCCTAGTAGGTCAGAAATTTGGAAGAAACCTAGAGAGGAACCAGACTCTGAGGGGTGGCATGTCCTCCTTTGGCTGTGCAGGGTATAGATTATAAGAGTACAATCTCCTACAAATGATTGGATCAATCAAATTTATAAAGCCCTTTTTCAGCAGTTGTCACAAATTGGTTTTGCACAACACCCAGCCTAATGAATTTATGTGGGCTATGTCCAGTGTCTATAAACCGAATCCTAGTCAGATGCATGCCAGATGGACAAGGACAGGGACAATCAGGTGGGTTGTGGGCAGTAGCAGCCTGAATCGTCAGGCAGCAACTTGATCTGCAACACAACCAGGAGGACTATGGACCAGGGACATCTACCAGGCATTCAGGTAGTCCTACATTTTTGCAATCATATGAATCAATCTAGGTTTTAATAGAACTGCTAAACACAAGAAAAGTGCATCCCTTCGATACAGAACGTACAACTGATTAAAAATGTGCATGAAAAATATGTTTAACTGACTTGGATACCTAAAAAAGACAAAGTAATACCGTAAACAGTGGCCCAGCTAAATGTACCTATTATCTTACTTATTACTAATATTACTCTTACTAATTAGCAGGCTTCCACGATTCTCTTGTATTTTTACTTGATGAAAAAGTCAGTTATCGTCACCTATATTGATATTTATTGTACGTTGTGCCATGAAATAAAATAGCTTTGACAGTGTAAAGTTCATCTTGTCTTGCTAGCAATTGTTCAATCATTGTGACTATTCCAAATAGTAAGTAGATAGTAGTTAGACTATTTCTGGCTAATAAACTGTAAAACAGCCAGTGCGAAAAGCCATACAGTTCATAGAGGCTATCTGTGGTGGAAGTAAACTTAATAAGATATATAACTTTATATTTGGTGTCTAACCAAATATAAAAATGTGACATGATGTTAATGCGTGACAAAGTGATCTAATGACAAGACAAATCTTTCTGACGAGGTAGTGTTGAGGATTAATTTATTACCATATCCTGATTTATCCATTATTCTGCTAATTCAATGTAATAAATGGACTGTTTAGACTAGGCCTATATTTTGCTTTAGACTGTTCATGGTTGCCACGTATAGAAAGAGACTTAGGTCAGCATGCCCTGTTCTTAGATTTTGTTATGGCCTGGACTAAAGGAGCCAGGCCTAAAACCTATCTTATCTATGGTCCTGTACAGATGGCTCCAAGGTGAAGTTGTCTGTGTCTCCTCTGTTTCTCCCATTCGGGTAGGACAGAGACCAGGGGTAGCTCAGGTTAGGGGGTGTGTTAACTATGACCTAGAACTTTGGTTGCCATGACAATGTTGAGTTCTGTCTAGTTTTACGATTAGTATGACGCCTTGTTTTGTAAGTATGTTATAGCATAAGAGATAATATTTGCAGGAGCTAGCCAGGGGGGTATAAAGAGGAGAAAGCCATAATGAAATGCGAAGCAGTCTGTCATGGCAATACCCTGTTCATCTTTTGTAATGTTGTGATGATTGTTCCCGTGGATCCACGGAATTAAACTTGAAATAATCAACTGTTATTCGAACGACTGAGAAGTTCTTTATTTGAATAAATCGCGAACATAAAACATTTTTCCACAGTAGTATGTCCCAATTGGCCTCAGTAGTGGTATACTAGCTTTTTATATACAAAACAGTATGTAATTCACCATCATCCAAATGAACTCTAATTTAGGATGTTGTACTGTAAACCCATTGTTGGTTTGGATGTTAGCCAATGTAGGGAACTTGTTTTAAGGTCTGTGGAGTTTCGACTTATTGGTTTAAAAATGCAGAAGTATGCCAACACCACACCTCAGCACACATTTAGCTTGGTGGCATAGTGATTAGACAGTGTTACATGGGAGACCCTGGTTCACAGACCAACAATTATGTAGTCGCTCTCATTCAACATAATAGCATAAATAAATGTAAGTAAACACAAAAGCGGAATGTTGAAGTTGAATAAACTTCAAGAGCACAGTTGGAACTGCAGAGCAAATGTACATTTTATTGAAGTTTATGTAAAATCTTTCACATTTGGTTTATGTATTAAAAAATATAAAAGTAGTCTCGCTTCATAGTTGAAATTTGGTGTTGGAAACACAGGATTCAGATCAACACAACATCTGAAGAAGCCTAGAAAGTCTACACTGATTTATTATTTATTGACACATGTTCCAAAATAAAATAAATGGTGAGTAGTTGTTAGTGACCATTGCACTATTAAATACAGTATATCAGAATTTTGAGGACATAATCTTTTTTAACTCAAAAATAATTGTCAGTGAACATGTTTTCTAACAAGGTCTTTAACAAAGTGAAATCGGTGGCATTTCCAAAAGTAAAGCTAGCACTGTAGTGTCCCTAGTATCTTCCAGGGGAAATAAACACCATCACCTACATAATGATTAGGTAGCAGCCTTTGCAGTAGAGATTGTCCAAACTTCCATTTGGTTTTCAACATCTTCATACCAACTATTTGGACACATTGCTCATGCAATATCAGAACATTAGACCCAAGCAGATGTGGCACTAGACTAAACTGGCTTAAAACCACTTACTGTGTAAGACACTGTTTGTTTTTTATTTACTTTTTATTGAATATCCACTATACCATAATATTTGTGAATTGGGTTGCCATCTGTCCATACAGAATGGTTACCTATCCTTCCCACCCTAACCCACCTTGAACTGTCTAGTACTACACCAGCCTCTTTTGGTGAGGGAAGATGTGTTATTGTTCTTACTTAGGATTCTAAACAGTGCCCCTTTTACAGAGAGCGACACAGTGGGTGTATGTTGTAACATTGGATTTATTTATATACAATTATATACAATTTATTTCTTTCAGACATTTAAATTACAAGGAATCCAGCGAAGGCTGCTCTTAACACGATAATCCATTTCTTACCGTAGCATCCTTGTTATGAGGACTGATGTGATTAATAGATTTTTCATAACCACTGACACAAGTCTCTGTGCTTTAATAAAGAAACAAATGAGGATTTTAGAGATAAAACCATTTACAACACTGAAATATTCATATTGCATATGAGGTTGGTCATAGGAACCCATCAGGAAATATAAAATAAAACGTGACATAGTATAATATGAAAAGCTACCTATTTTCCTTGTTTCCCTAAGTTTAGCTTAATGCATTTGTAAAGCTGCAGAATATTTTAAATTGATTGATATATGGGCATTGAATTGATTTGTGACTGCTTATATGAATCCCTTAATAATAAATCAACTCCTCTGCTAGTGCTGCATGCTTGCACTAAACACTCTGTCCTACAGGTCACTTAGCCTTTGAGGGTCTCTATCTATTATGAATGCTTTCTAAATAATGCAGGTTTATGGAGCTGTAATGGTAGAATGGAAGGGGGACAGAACACAAATGGGAGAGCAGGCTATGGCCACAAGATGAATCGAGTTAAAAAAGCAAATGCCTGTGGGGTTGACATCCACGATACAACTGTTTACCTTATGGCAGTCATATGTATTTACCCCACTGAACCATTTAAATAATCCTGGGTGAATCTCTTCAACATCTTCTGAAAATAGGTTAATCTTTAAATGTGTCTTAGAGAGTCAACATTTTTAATTGTCAAAGATTGTATTTAAATTATGTTTCTGAATTGACAAATGAAGTACTCTGTATACAATATTCCTGGAAGATATGCGATGGGTGCCACATAGGGTGAAACAATTACAAGCACACTTGTTTTTTTGTTTTGTTTGGAACATAGCACTGTATTCCTGCCACCACACATTGATATTGTTGTAAATGCAATCAAACAGTGACACTTTTAAACTAAGGTAAAGGCATTTAGATAATTGCCATATTTGTGTAACTGTTGTTACCCGGGTAGAACTTTGGCCAACTTTGTGAGGTGACAAAGTTACAAATTTGTGACAGGTGGCAAAGGACACAGACAAATTCAGAGTGAGGTGTCACAGGTGTATATTTGCTTCACAAATAAACAAATAAACAACTAAAAAGGCTACTGACTTCAGGAAGCTCACTGTCCTGCTTTCGGGTCCCAAAATTCGGGTAGCAAATGTTGTCATTTTCTTCTGAAACACTCTGAGATAAACAAAACACACACAGTAGGCAGTCTTTAGTCCCTCTCCTCTTGAGGGTGTCTTCTATTCCCCCTTCTATGGCCACATTGGTAAAAATGAATTTGAGGGCAGGTATTCTCGGGTGTTGCTCACTCTGGAATATTCCGGCCCATCCCTGGATTTTCCTTGCGATTTTTCTCTGGTCAATTATGCAAGACAATATTTTTTTTGCATTATTGCCACTTCACAGCTCAGTCCATACAAAAGGAGTATACTTTATCCTCCTGGGCTTGAACATGATTATAAACTCTATGACAAATGGGACAATGCTGGTAAGATAGATGTCAACTGAATATGGAGCATAATACATGAGATCATTTGCACTGAGTATTCAATGAGCAAGACATTTTTATGATGAGCAAAATTGATTTACATAGATACGTTTTGATCCCAGCTTGGAGCAACATTTATAAAAATAGCAGTACACGATCATGATAACACGAGTAATGAAAAAAACGATTTTAAAGGGATTGCAAAATTTGTTTCTGAATATAAGGGTCATGTCAGCTGCAAATTGGTAGAACTAACAACGATTGTATGTTTGATATAATCCCACCATGCAAATAATCCCACCGTGTGTGTGTGTGCGTGCGTGCGTGCGTGCGTGTAAGTAGGTGAGCATGTTTACCCAGATATGCAGAGTCAGAGTACTTTTTACATTTTACTCGATTTATCCAGAACAACTTATATTAAATGCATACATTCTAAGAAAGCTTTGTGAGACAGATTTGCAGTGAAAGCATTCTAATTAATGAATTATTGATCTGCAAAACTCAGTGCTGGTAAAGAAACAATACAAATAATTAACATAATAAACTAAGTGTCAGGTCCTGCCTGGGGTGCCTCTATGCATCTCTATGTGCCGGGAAGCCACTGTCAGGACCTGGCTGCAAAGGTGCCTCTGGGCATCTCCACTGCTGCCTCGGATTGGGGAACCTATTTAAGTTGCCCTGTTGTTCCCTTGGTGGTGGGTCATTGTTCCGAGTTAGTGTGGTGTTTTGCTGCTCCTCAGTTTATGGTTTGTACCTCTCCTTATGTTGTTTTCGGTTTTTACAATTGAGAGGATTCATTAGCTCTGCGCCTCGTGACCTGCCTACACTGAACTAGTGATGGCCAAATGAGGCCTTGTTGAATCGATGAGGCTTTCCAGCACATTGCTTCTCTAAAAGGCTCATTTCTCGATGCTTCATCTAGACCACGCTCAATGAGGGTACCTACTGGTTGAAATCGTTAATAGCAGGTCAAATAATGATTACTGCAATTATGTTGCATGGGCTCAATGGAAGCTTCAGTCCACTTCAAGGACTCACGTCAGTCACATCACCAGCAATGCAAAGTCAATATAGTTGACTTATAAATAAATAAATATAAATATATTTTTTTTACAAAAGCCTGTTTACACTTAATTTGTTTATTCTTATTTTTTGCTAAATGTTTGTTTTTATTTGCGTAAGTGATATGTAAATACTGAATGTTAAAGTGCATGTTTAATCAGTGAGTAAAGAAATAAAGAGAGATAATACAATGTGTACCCAAGCTTCGTTACAACCTGTCTCACTAGAAAATCTTGAGGCGCATACCGAAGCGGGGACAACGAGCAACTGCTGCCATCGCCTCTTGAGTGAGCCCCTCCAGTTGCCACCTCCTTCCTCTGCTTCGGCGCCTGGAACCGATTCTGGGGCGGAGCGTCCTCCTGCTCCCCCGGCACCTCCAGCTCCCCCTGCGCTTCCTGCTCCCCTGGTGTCTCCAGCTCCCCCTGCGCTTCCTGCTCTTCAGACTCCTGCCGCTCCGGTGCCCGTACTGGTATGGGGCGGAGTGCAGGTATGGGGGCGGAGCGTCCTCCATCCATACACCTCGTACTGCTCCATAGACGGAATCTCCACTTGCTGTTCCTGCGCCACCTGCTGTTACGGCGCCACCTGCTGTTACGGCACCCCGTCCTGCCACGGTGACAGAGTCTCCACCTGTCCCGGCGCCACGTCCTTCTCTTAGGATGTGACATCATGAGTTGCATAACTGTATAGTCCCTGCTTTAAAGTGTAAGTGCTTATCAGCATTCAGATATCCAATGTATTCTACCCAAACATGTACATATGTGTATACGGAGCTAAGATAAATAACGGTATTATACTGTATTGGTTGACAATGATTGAGACAATGCTGGTAATTATTATATTCTCATGTTGCCGCTTATTATTATCAACTGCAATGAACTTGCTTTTTGTTAACCGTGTTAACCTTAGTGCACAGATTGTACCTGTGTAATAACTCATGTAATAACACGTGTGGGACTGATGATTGTATTTTTCCATTATTATCAAAATAGACTTGTACTGATTGCATATTTTCCAGTATATTTCTGCTGCTGTACTTACACTTCTGCAAACTGCCAGCATAGAACAAGAGCATTCTGATTGAGTGACTGAATCATATTGGTGTGATTGTTGTGGTACAGCAAAGAAAAGGCCAGCAGTGGAGTCAGTACACAGAAAATAGGCACCCAGGTTAATGGGTTTGTTTGATATGGACACAAAGCCAAGTGCTATATGATCATGTGTAGAATTGAGTAATAGCACCCTCCTCTCTTTCCAGGCAAAAACAGTTGGCCTCGTCTGCACCTCTATAATAGAAAGATTCAATGATATCAAGTTTTTAACATCTAGACACATAAAATATAAATATAAATATAGAACAACTGATTCCTAACTCCAGCTGACTCTGTTTCATCATCTGTATTTGGGTTCTGATATCTGACACCAGTGAATTAGTGCATTAGCCCTTAGGCTTTCATGATTTCATTCATGTTAGTGTTTAAATGTTATTTCTCAAAATGAAGTCCAATCCTCAAGTGTCTATTATTTACTTTGTTCTCTCCTGAGATACAGGAAGAGGGGATTCTATTCTGTTGATACACAAACTGCAGCTTGAAATGAGCAAATGAATAAAGGGTACCATGGGACCTGATCAAAGCAGACACACATAGTGCTTTGTGTAATGGAAGTAATATATACAGTCGTTTTTACAGTGTTTGGTCTACTGGTACCATCCTCAACTCTAAGATACCCTAAAGTGCATGGAATTGAATACAAAAGTATTAAAAGGACTATTGTTATAGCACATATCTACACAAAGAACTATACAAATACACTATACTTTTGCAATAATAGATTTTTTTCAGTGAACACCATGACATCTTTATTAAATCAGAAAAAAATGAAAAAACTGGTTAAGTGAGTAACTATTAATGACTTTGTTTTAGAGGTAATCATGCGTGTAGTTGCAAAAATGAATTGAGAAGGAATTTGTGTGAAACAACTTAAGAATAAAGTTTCTCAACATAAATTTGCAAAGAGTTTTGGGAAAACATCATTTACAGTATATATCATCATTTAAAGATTCAGTGAATCCAGAGAAATCTCTGTACACAAGAGACAAGGCCGAAAACCACCGTGAGCACTGCATTAAAAACAGTCATGATTATGTAGTAGAAATCACTGCATTAGCTCAGGAACACTTCCGAAAACCATTGTCTGTGAACCGGTGGTGGGCCTTCTGGTCCAGTAAGGCCTTCTCTGCTGACCTGAAGATGGTCAGAATCAGAAAATTATATTTATATTTTGTGATATATGTTATCATTACTGCTACAATGGGGAGAACAAGTATTTGATAAACTGCTGATTTTGCAGGTTTTCCTACTTACAAAGCATGTAGAGGTCTGTAATTGTTATCATAGGTACACTTCAACTGTGAGAGAAAATCATATTGTATGATTTTAACATAATTACCTAGAATTTTATTGCATGACAAGTATTTGATACATCAGAAAAGCAGAACATAATATTTGATACAGAAACCTTTTTTTGCAATTACAGAGATCATACGTGTCCTGTAGTTCTTGACCGGGTTTGCACACAATGCAGCAGGGATTTTGGCCCACTCCTCCATACAGACCTTCTCCAGATCCTTTAGGTTTCGGGGCTGTCGCTGGACAATACGGATTTTCAGCTCCCTCCAAAGATTTTCTATTGGGTTCAGGTCTGGAGACTGGCTAGGCCACTCCAGGACCTTGAGATGCTTCTTACGGAGCCACTCCTTAGTTGCCCTGGCTGTGTGTTTCGGGTCGTTGTCATGCTGGAAGACCCAGCCATGACCCATCTTCAATGCTCTTACTGAGGGAAGGAGGTTGTTGGCCAAGATCTCGCAATACATGGCCCCATCCATCCTCCCCTCAATACGGTGCAGTTGTTCTCAATACGGTGCAGTTGTTTGGGGATGTACTTTGCAAAAATTGGGATTGTGTTCTTGGGGTTGTACTCATCCTTCTTCTTCCTCCAAACACAGCGAGTGGAGTTTAGACTAAAAAGCTCTATTTTTGTCTCATCAGACCACATGACCTCCAATTCCTCCTCAGGATCATCCATATTGGCATAGGCAAACTACAGACGGGCCTGGACATGCGCTGGCTTGAGCAGGGGGACCTTGCGTGCGCTGCAGGATTTTAATCCTTGACGGTGTAGTGTGTTACTAATGGTTTTCTTTGAGACTGTGGTCCCAGCTCTCTTCAGGTCATTGACCAGGTCCTGCCGTGTAGTTCTGGGCTGATCCCTCACCTTGCTCATGATCATTGATGCCATACGAGGTAAGATCTTGCATGGAGCCCTAGACAGAGAGAGACTGACCGTCATCTTGAACTTCTTCCATTTTCTAATAATTGCGCCAACAGTTGTTGCCTTCTCACCAAGCTGCTTGCCTTTTGTCCTATAGCCCATCCCATCCTTGAGCAGGTCTACAATTTTATCCCTGATGTCCTTACACAGCTCTCTGGTATTGGCCATTGTGGACAGGTTGGAGTCTGTTCGATTGAGTATGTGTCTTTTATACAGGTATGAGTTCAAACTGTTGCAGTTAATAGAGGTAATGAGTGGAGAACAGGAGGGCTTCTTAAAGAAAAACTATCAGGTCTGTGAGAGCCGGAATTCTTACTGGTTGTTAAATGATCAAATACCTATGTCATGCAATAAAAGTCTATAAACAGTAATTTAATTGCTACTCTTTCCCTCAGTTGGGCTGCTTCTAATGCAGGTCATATAAATTAAATATTATATCCAATAAGGTTTTTACTGGTGCTATCGCCAGGTAAATTGGGGACCTTAAGAATTTTGAGTGAAACTCTCCTGATGTTGATGCGAATAGGACGATGTTGTTGATTGTCAATCAATTGTTTTGTATTCTGACACGCCTTTTAACTAGCCTAGCCTTACATCAGGATTGCTGGAGTGGCAGTTAGCTAACTGAAGAGTACTAGCTGACACCTGACCTAGCATTATATCCTGTTTTTTGAAGCTTTCATTTTTAGCTGTAGTGTTAGATTTGATATTTAGATTTCAGTTGTATTTAGAACAGAAACCCAACAGGAGGAGATTTAGATGTTGCTGCTGGTGTGAAGCATTTTCAGATTCAGTGGCCTAGCTGGCTTGGCTGGAATCTCTGGAGAAGTCTCTTGAATCCTGATTGTGTTGTTCCTCCTGGCATTTTTGCTTGCTGCTTGGTGAGATGAGTAAATGTGACTGGTTGTTGTGAGTTTGTTCTTGTTTCTTTGGTAAGAACTTTGTTGTAAGGACTTACTCATGTTGTGTCAATTAGTGTATTGTGTGTCTCACTGGTGTTGAGCCTATTGTTGAATCAGTTTATTCCAGTTGATAAAGGTTATCATCACTGAGAATATGGGGTGGTTAGATCAAATATCAATAGCCTATAGCCATATAGTGTCATGGTGAACTTAATAGACTGTGTTTCAATTACATGAAAATAGTGCTGAAGGCCTTGGGGTAAAATGCATGTGAACACAGTATGTTGCTGAAGCCGGAAATGCAAGTTAAAACTCCACCATGCAAAGGACCCCTACATAAACGAGACCAGCGAAACGCTGCCGCCTTCTGTGGAATTATATGATTGGACTTTTCATTGGAAGTTAAATGTGCCTAGATAATGAGAACAACAGATTCTCTGTCTGTAGGTCACACACTGCCAACATCAGGAATTTGGAATGTTTACATTGACTATTTGGCATAAGGATTCTTGAGGAGATGTGATCTGTGCTAGGTAGACACGCCCTTCAACATATATTACCGCTAGCAACCATCTTCAGATAATGCTGGAACCTTCATTTCAAAGGACAACGCTGCTGCATTATTCCAATAATCACCCAGACAATCCATTTTTCAGGAAAGGTCTTGCTTAATTCAGCAAGACAATGCCAAACCCGATTCTGCGCATATTACAACAGCATGGCTCTGTAGTAAACGAGTCCTGGTTGTCACGTCTCCGCCTCCGTGATTCCGTGGAGGCGGGTCCTTGCCTCCCTGAGCTGGGATCGCGCACTTGTTCGCCATCATCCACTCTCACACCTGTACCCAATCAACAACCACACACCTGTCTCCACCTACCTCCTCACCAACAGTGTATCTATGGATCCCTGTCAACTCTTCCCTGCCGGATCATGGTCTTTAATCACATGCGCCTCCTAGCCTCTTGCGAGTTTATGTTCAGTTTGAGAACATAAGGTCATTGGCGTTTAAATCATCTCGATTGCCCTGCACCTTTTTCTATGTATACTTTTTGTAGTAGTTTTTTTTGGTATGTGTTTGTATTTAATGTTCAATATATGTTCAATATAAACATATTCTTGTATTTTTTAAGTTCATTAACCATAAAAAAAAATTATTTAATATTAATAATATTCTTTAATTACAAGCCTGTAGATGAACTGATGCTCGGGCTGGACGGTGATGCTGCGGAGGAAAATGTCCACGCTAATAGGAGCGATTCGTATGTTTATTACGCTAAACGGCGCTACTACTAGGGGTCAAAAGGGCTTGGCAGTTCTAGTGTTAACATGACAGAAACTCGGCCTTGAGGCTGACACCTTTCCAAATCACCCCCCGAGCTACAAGAAAAAGAATAAATCATGAAAATGTTGACCCAGACATAACATCTGGACATTTGCAGACCTCCCTTGCTGTATCTCAGTTTACTGTATGTGCTTCAACAGTAAGAACACTGAATCATTCAGAGGAGGGTTGCTAGGAAGAAGCCTCTGCTGTCAAAAAACAATGAAACTGCCTGTCTTTTGCCATCTGTTCAAATGCATCTGCTGTAAACTGTGGTCAAAAATAAAAATCTAATAAAGGATTAATTAGTGGTTCTAGGAGATGCTTACTCAAAGCTATCACTGCTAATGGAGGTGCCACAAACTATTGAATGTGTTCACAGATTTGCAAATATGAGAGCTGAGTTTTTTCAAATCTACCATTAAAATATTTAAATCGTTTTTGACCCTGATTTGAAACAACTTTATTATGAATACATCCCCTTTATGTTGTCTTTGTTATGTTATTTTATGTTTTGATTTACCTTGGTCCCTTGATTTACCTGTATGAATATACGTTTTATTCTAATTTAAATAAATTGGAGTATTACTCCAAATAGATGTCACCCAGATCATTTCTTGTTGGTTTCTCAAAGTGCTCTGGCAAATTAATAATATAATATAATCAGTGCTGGGATTTATGGTGCACTGTGTGCTCCGGGGAGCCTAGCATGACTGGAATTGAATAGAGGGATTTTAAGAGGACAGGGGTTTAGGTGTTGGAGGAGTTGAGATCAGTGATTTTATGCTTTGATCGAAGGTAACAGAGAAGTAAAAAGAAGCAAATACATGAATCTGTCATCCTTGTACATGTTTACGTATACACAACGACAAAGTAATGCATATACACACACACACACACACACACATCCACGCACATCAAATAATAATCTGTCTGTACATCTGTACAGTCACTTTAAAATCTTTTAGCAACCTTGAAGATGAGCAAAGAATTTAAATAATTTACATATTGTAAAAATAATATCTTGACATATTGTTCAATACCGTAGCTAATCTGGCAGGCCACGCTGATCAGCATCTCGCAGTCAGCTGCGACGGGATGATCAGCACCATTGACACCATATCCCCAGCCCTGGAGAGTCAGCGCCTTGGACAGGTCACCCAAGCAACACTCCAGCAGTCACTGGAAGGTTCTAGAGGCTGCGTCTAGGCAGGGCTAAGCAAAGCAGCCATAAAAGGAGACCTTGAGGACTTGGAAGTTGAGCCCCCCAAATGATTGTTGTGACCTAGTTTTGTTTGTATATGTCTGACAAACAGCAGAGTCAGAAGACTGACCCAGTGAGGAACCCCCACGAATCAATACAGAAAAAGAGAAAAGGAAAAAAAGGGAAAGAGAGAGAAAGAAGTACCATCAGCAGTCATTGTTCATGTTTTTTCTATTTTGCTACCTTTTGGCTGGCTGCTTAGTTTGGTTCGATATAAGATGCCCTCGGCTACGTCTATGAATGTTATCCATTTCTGTATCCTTTCTGTGTCGTGCTACGCTAGCTCACGCATTCTTGACACACGCAAAGGCTTAATAAGGATGTGTCTATGTGCTAAAATATGGCTATGCTAAGACCTAGTAATAATTTGGAAGTGTTTTGGAGTAGGTTTCAGCTTGCAATGGAGCTTTCAATTCAAGAATTTGAACAGTGCTAGTAATGCTAATTCCAGGCTGGGGCAGAATTAAATCGTGTCTTGTTCTGAAAAATGGTAAGCATTATTTTGCACAAATAAGAAACAAGGTGGAACCATTCTTTATACTTTAGCTAACTAGGTTGCAACCATCAACCCTGCACTAGCTTGTGACTCCAAATGTTGCTGCACTTTGTTGCATCCTCTCTAATTAATCCGCTGTTAACTGCAGCTCTTCTAAGTACTTGCATTTTTTGGGGGGAAGAAGTTACAAATATTCATTGGTCCCTTCCTATACTAAGTAATAATATTTGATTCACATATCTGTTTGGCGTTCACTATGGAGGCGGGGAAAGGCAAGAATGATGGAGAGAATATGCAAAGTAATTGGTCCACTGTTTATATTGTAATTGTTACTACTCAGACTCCACAGAAGCCAATCTGTTTCCACTTCTCATGGTCGTCAGAGGCAACCATTCACAAAAAACAATGTTTGCACAAGTGCACACTACATATTCATACATAATTATTTACTACAAATGCTGCAAATTCCAGTTGTTTGCTGAAGAAGCCAGTGCAGGCAGAGCGTGGCTGCAGGGTGGATTTGGAAGAAGTAAGTCTCCTGTCTCCATGTTTTGCTGGAATTATTGGGATAATCGTGAGCTGATTAATACTAGGCTGGTCTCTGGTAGAATTGAGGAGTCCTCAAAGTCCGAGACTAGGTCAAGAACAAGTATAAATATAACTGTGCCCGAGACAAGAGTTCTGCCTGATGCAAAGTTTTGCCATTTTATGTGATGGTAAAGATAGAAGTCTACAAATGTTTTCATACTTAAGGAAATTGTGTTTTTGTTTTCTTGCTTAATTGGTTTAAGTGCTATCATTAAATCTGGTTTGAATTTAGAAAGACAACTTTCCAGGAAATGTACTAACTTTTTCACATAATTCTATACCATCATATTTAAATCATGTTTTATGTTGGGATACCCTAAAAATGTGATACAAAGTTGATCTCTAGCTTGAACCGTTCAACAGAAACTGTTTTAGGGTAAATAAACATTAATTACACAAATGTATGCACATTCATATTATTGGTTTGGTCTCTGTGGCTTAAATGGGTTAAATGAAGTGGTTCTGTTAGTATCTCATTAAATTCCATTATGACTATAAAAATAAGCATACATTTGTATAATCAATGTAAAGTAGCCATAGTTTGTATACACTTAATGTATACATTAAGAAATTTAAACATATTTGTTACTTTTGTAATATACCCCCTTTTTCTCCTCATCAATTTTGTTTGAGAGAGTCAAAGTTTGAAACATGTACCCTCTGATTCACATTTTTCCAAGCCAGAGATAATGGCATAAAAAAAGAAAATGTATCTTTGAAATATTTTTTTTTTACCAAAAAAACAACATTTCATAATAGGAAAGAGAATGAACCTACCGGTTTGCATCGTATGCAGACACCCAGCTTCACAAAGACATTTTTTGTTCAGCACCTGTTTTCTCCTGTCCTCCACTTCCAGCCCAATGCTCCCTTCTTTGAGAAGCTCTGTTTCAGGACCTGACCTGGGGCCTCTAATATTCATGTATTTAGGGCTTTTTCACTTTGTGTGAAATATTTGCATGAAAAAAATCTGTCTTGCATTTTCAGAGGATAAATAGAATATATTCTAACAATATAAATCATGCCCTTTAACCCCGATCACAACAGTTCCATCTTTAAAGATATGCACACAAGCAAAAATAGAACCTCTTACTAAATAATTGAGTGCTCTCCTATTACTTTATTATGGAATAACCTGCACTCTGTAGCTGTTTAACACTGTGCATTTGACAAGCTCCTAATAAGTCAAATAGCTAAATGTGGATACCGTTCTGAAGTCCAACCATGGGCCTTGAATTACTGCATAGTTGTCTGTTAAAGAAAACAATGTTTTACCAGCACCTAGAATCAAAAACAGGCTGAATAAGTCCTATTTATAACACTCTGTCCTATGAGAAATTAACGCCATGTTAGGCATGGGTGCAATGGGATATGCAAAGTCCGACGAAGGACATGAGTACCAGCTACCATCTCCTCCCCTCTGTCATGTCTCTAATATATACATCATCTCCAGTCTCAGATGATCAAGTCACTGTCAAGCTGTGTCCTCTGACATAATTAAAATGTGCCTTCAGATTTCAATACAATTCTGGGGCATTATGTCTTCTAAATACCCTTCACCCAATACAATCACACCTGACACTTAGTCACCTACAACCACACAGACTCCGGAATGAGTACCTCATTGAAATGTATTTTTAAACACTACCATAGTTGGGGATATTTTAATAATATGCCCAGAAACTATTTGAAAGACCTATTGCTGTTATGTTACACGAAACCAGCTTACCAGTACATTTTAAAACGTAGTTCATGATTTGTAAATTAAATAATATTATTTGAAACAACACAAACAAACATCATCCTCCATGATGTCATCAAAGTAAGAAAATAACACAAACAAACAAACATAAATGACATAGGTGCATCAAGTCACAATCAATTCACATAAATTTCATAATCATCTTCAATTTCCAAGAAACCTTATTGAACTGCCTCCTTTTCATGTTCATGTTTTATTTACCCGGAGGAGATGTACACTCAAGGGTAAACATGTTCCGTAAATTGTGGGCTTATTTATCCCGCTTATACCATACCAAAAACAATACAATTAACACACATTTACCAGTAGAAATTACCTTTCCCCATAGCACATTACATGTAGGCAACTGTACTCTAAAAACTGACATTTGGAACATGCCGAGTGGGCAGCCTTCTGGGTTATCCTGCTACAGATGCAAGAAATGCCTTAACACATGTATCAAAATTAATTTTTTTCAATGCAAATTTTATAGCAGCAAGTGTATTCATGCTTTCTAAATATTCACGTGTGCAGCACTCACAACTCTGAGGAACATTACTGAAAAACCTCCAGTGGCTCTATCAATGAATCAAGAACTACAGCTACTACACAAAAGGATGACTTGTATTGTGATCAGTATAACATGGAGGTTTTGCTCTTCAATGCATATTCTTAGAAAAAAATCTACTTTCTCAGACATGTAGATACATTGTGAATGTGGACAATACAAATTTGACAATGAGTGGAATGTGTAGTCTTGCTGTCTCAGTGAATCCCATGTCTCTCCCTTTGCATGGGAAACACTGTGTGTCAAATAGACATCTTTGATACTCATCAGCCTGTAGAACAGTTTGTCCTTCCTCATTTTCAGAGTAGTGAGATGGCTGCACACACAAACAAGTACCTTTACTTGTGTAAACATGGACACTCCTTTAATGGCCTTTCTTGCTCACATTCATTCGAACTCCCATGTTAGGAGCCTGCGCCCTAAAACATTTGTTCCCTTCTGAGTGGACTCATGATTGAGTACATAAATTAGGAATTAGGTCTGAATGCCTGGTTATTAAACCATTTACTTATCAACATACTGAACGTGATAACTTTGCACTGAGGTGTTCACATCAGATAGTATTGGTCCTTTAGGGTATTGTGATACTTTTAAATAAGGACATTATATGCCATGCCTAGTTGTGTTTCTGTTATTGTTATTCACTGTTTTATTGTAAAAAGAAGAATAACTGGATTAAACTGAATGAAGGGAATACTGAATTAACACCATTAAAAGCATGGCAGTATGATATGCAAACGTTAATACTGATGCTGTGTGCATATTTATACAGCTCTTTCCTTCTCTCAAAGGATACTTTTTTCACCAGGGTAATCCAATTAGACCAAAGCATATGTTACATATTTCCACAGAGATATAGAGTAAGGCCAAGTTACCAGGCATTTTGAAAATCCTCTTTAATCCAGGTGCTACCAAGGTCATGCTATACAATATTTTGTTCATCTTCTGGCCGCAGACATGTGTGTGGTTCAGACTTTTTGAGGGTGTAGAATTTGTTTATACCAAGCCTAATTTAAAGACCATCAATACAATTGTCTATTGTGATGGGTTGACAAATGAGCCATCCATGCCTTTTCTGAGGACACATCCATTTATGACAAGAGGAATTAAAGCGCAATGTCAAACTTTGATTCCACAATTTTATCTCAGTGCTGACGGCAGAATATCCGTTATATTTGTGATGTCAAAGTCTCCATCCTGAATGTCCAATGCATCCAGTGAAGTGATAAACTTTCAGTTACACATCTCCATCTCTCCCAAGACTGCACTGATTGCAATGAAGAACAGTCACTACAGCGCTGTCTTGTCTTTTGTAATTTTGACCACACTTTCATCAACCACATAGTTCATGAGATTCCTGCTCATGTCTCCTTTTTCTTGGTTGTGGGATTATTCTAGTATTGTTGTTCTTTGCCATATTTCAGTCCTCTGAAAATATTGTCTGACATCTGAGCTGGCAAACAAATAGCATTTTAGTCATTTAGATGACGCCCTTATCCACAATGACTTGTAGTTAGTTCATACATTTCCAACCGACATTTTGTCACACCATTCAAAAGTTTCACACCGGTGAGAGAGTAAATGTTCTGTAAAATGGTGTTTGGTGGGTGTAAAGCTGGGTCATTTTAGCTGCTAAAGATGACCCCCTTCCTCCACCCTCACTTCTGATCCATTGACCCGATTGCTGCTATCTCTGAGAGAACCTTAAAGATCTGCAAAAAGTTTTTATGAATGACTGAGACAGTCGCCAGATGACCAGTCCAGCTTTGGTCCATATGTCGCTTTCAGGCTGTCTGCCTGTGTAAGGGACCACTATAGTGGTCTTGGTGGGGGAAAAAATACAGTTTGCTTCAAGAGGCCCATGATGGTTCCCTCTGCCAATAATGCATGTGCAACCACAAGATGGAGTTGGAGGTTTAAACAATGTACAGACAGTACCTAGTTTGTTCTGTAATAATTTTGTAACATCTCCATGCTTCCCAGACATGAGGTAAGTACCATCATGACTCCTAATCTTAGATGTGCTGAGTCAAGATTTAGTCAGTTCCAATATTACAGAGTCTGAGTATGTGTATCACCAAATTCTATTTCTGCTACAAAACCATATCAATAAATCAGCCCTCCCAAACCCATTTTTTCCCATTCACACTGTCCTTAGAAATGGCAACACTGATTGTATTGGGTCTAGAAACCATGGCCAGAACCTTTTGCTGTGACATGTCAAGTGCTCAGTATTAAATATCAAAATGTTTCATTTGAATGCCTGTATCCAGGCCAATAACATCTTAGTAACTGGTGTGTTATTTTAAGTTTGACTATGATCTCTAGTTTGTAGCAGCATTTACTGTGCACGTGTCCTCTGTTTGTGCATCTTCTCCTATAACTGAGTAAAGCTGTTCCCAGGTAGCATTAGGGCTATGTTTTGCACCTTTCACATTCTCTCATTGTGGTGCCCAAAAGCATTAACTACATGTGTACAACAATGATTAAGCACATTGATTTTCCTTTAATTGCTTTATCCTCTTTTGAGGTCCACGAACAGCAAGAACAAGGGTTATTATTACAGGAATAATGGCTGGGTACAATTTACATTGCTCTGTTTGTAAAAGAAAGGGTAATTAGTTGAGAGAGGAAGGGATGAGCCACTGCATTTTATCCCCAACAAGAGGCTCCAGTTTTGTGATTAGCTGCCAAGAACAGCCCCAGATGGCACCTATTACCTGAGCGCATTAATTAAAGATTCAAGCAAGCCCCCTGCTTTAGAGTCATGCAAGTGCCTGAGGACACTGACAGATGCCCTTCTGCAGTTAGTGTCACTCGTCAGCACATTGAAACCTGCAGGCGTCACTTCACCATAACATACAGGGCCCAGATGAGAGGGGAATACATATCCGAGTATAAAGAGGCACAGGAATATGGGTTGGAATTAATGTTTAGTGAATGAACATCAATAAAATGATAATGCTGATGGGTTGAAGTACTGTTGCATACATGCTGGTCTCTGAAGCTCTCATGAAGTAAAGCCTGCAGATATGAAAATGAAATACAGTACAACCACTCTGCTGTTGCTCATTATATATGGGATCACAGAGCATGACAACTACTGGCCAAGGTAACTGTAACATACAGAAAAGTATAGCAATCCTGCTGCTGTACTGTACAGTGGGGAAAAAGAAGGTGCTAGAAATGCAGCCACAACCTTTACACAGAAGAGGAGACAAGAGAATACGGAAATTGGATTTTACTGGTGTATCCAATGTTAGAAGAATATGCAAGATGATGACAGGGAAATGTATCCAATTATCAGTTATTAATAAAATAAATGTTTGCTTATGTGAATATCAGCGTTGGTACAATTTTTACACTTGTTAATGGCTGTTAAAGCAGATTGCATCAACTGTTGCTATCGCCGCATGGGGCCACGCATCTGCCACACAAACCTTCACAGACAATGAGTGTCAATCTGATCATATAAATTCTCCACATTACATACTTTAAATGTTAGGCAAAAGGCCAATACTTTAACAGGTCTTTTCCCTTACGTCACCCATGTAAAGGATGCCAAAGCTCTCATGGTCAATGTTGGCATTGTGTGAGCCCATAACTTTCAATGCACAGCATCATATGTTATAGGAAGCTTAAAAAGCCTGGAATCTGTTCCCTTACTACACTGAATCTACAAAATTATGTGGATATTTAGGAATAATCCAAGCTATTTTAGTAGGTGGAGAAAGGAGAGGGATCAAACAACTGAAAAACTATATTTGTCTAGAAGGGAGTAAGCACCAAAACAGAACAGGTACACAGCTGCTTGGTGATAGATAACAAATTGTCACATTAGATGTAACGTGCACAAGGGCATACAAACTGCTTTCTCTTGTGGGTGTCTGTGTGTGTATGTTTGTTATATTTATATAAAATGTGTGAGTATATACTGTTAACATACCTCATGTGTTTGTATGTTTGAGCACAAACAGAAAGTGTCCTAGTGATTGCTTGAACATTTTGGCGTCCCTTTAGATGAGAGGGACACACCAATTGAGCAAGTTTAGTTTCTCAAACTCGCTCCCAACCTAGCTCTAACCAAACTTCTACATGCCATACTACATACCATTCACCTTTTCACAGACCTGATTATTACCATGTCAGCAGAACAGAGTGTGGATACCAAGTAGATTTAAAGATGAATGGCAATTTTCCCTCCACAGGGTGTTGGGCACAAAACTGGGAGATAAACATGGTCTGTCAACTCCGGAATATCTGGTTGAGTAAACCAAATATCTGTGTGTGCATGCGTTTGAGGTAAAATGTGGTGATGTGACGTAGAGTAATGGTATGTGCATGCATGGAGATATTGAACATTGGGACGTGTTTGTATTTTGTATGTGTACATTTTACTTTAGGCCTTGGCTACAGCCTTGACTAACATCAGTAGGGTTAGACAGCATACTGTCATACCAGTTGTTCTGCCATAGAAACCCACGCCACTATTTGTGCAGAGGGGAGTTCTCAATAATCAGTCATAATATTTTAATATTTGACTTCCATGCCCATCATACACCGATCAGACATATCATTATGACCACCTGCCTAAAATTGGGTTGGTCCCCCTTTAACCGCCAAAATAGCTGCTTCCTTCCCATAGTGCATCCTGGTGTGGTGTGTTCTCTAAGTAAGCCATGCACCCGCACATCCACGTCATGTAAAAGGGTCAGCATGGGCACCCTGATTGTTTTGCAGCTACGCAGCCCCATACACAACAACCTGCGAGGCCCTGTCTGTTCTGTCTGTTGGATCGGACACCCTGGCAAACCTTCGCTCCCCAAGTGCATCAGTGAGCCTTGGCCACCCATGACTCTGCCTCTGGTTAACTGCTTTTCCTCCCTTCGGACACTTCTGATAGGTACTGACCACTGCTGACCAGAAACACCCCGCAAGGGCTGTAGCTTAGGAGATGCTCTGACACAGTTGTCTAGCTATCACAATTTGGCCCGTGTCAAATTCAATCAGATCCTTAAATTTAAGCTTGCCCATTTTTCCTGCTTCTAACAGATCAACTTTGAGGACAGAATGTTTACTTGCTGCCTAATCCATCCCATCCTCTGACAGGTGCCATGATGCTGAGATTATAATTGTTATTCACTTCACCTGTCAGTGGTCATCATGTTATGGCTGAGTGGTGTATACATCTCAATTACAGTTGCTTCCTTGCATAACTAACACTAACTCTACATTGATGTATTTGCATTACAGAATGAAAGGTGATAAATATATGCACATATAGGCGCATTGTTTGCTAGAGCAGTTAGCGCCTCTATCCAACATGGCAATGATCACATTCACACTGTCCATTCTCATCAAATTGTTAGTATCCCTCCCTTGTTGTCCTTTACTAACAGTTTCTTGTTCTTGTTTTCTGATTGGCTTAGAGATCTAATTTTCTCTGAGCCAATAAGAAAATATGAAAAGATTGAGCAAGGCCAGTCCCTATAGGGTAAGCTCTAGCTGTTGATGTTTTATAAGACACAGGTAAAAAAAACACCCAGTGATCGCCTACAATTACTGCAGTTTCCCCACTTTAATGAGCTGAGTGCCCAGTGGTTCCATAAGCTGCCAAGTACTCTCTATCTTAGCCTTGATGGAAGTTTTTCTAAGTTAGGGTGTGGTAGGTAGCAAGTAAGTCCTGTGTTCATGATTCTGGTGCAGAAATCATAAAAGTATAGCAGCATGATGTAAAATGCTCAATATGTGAGCAATATTTACTGTGCCATTGCTTTCTGATTCGGAACTTGCAAACATTGCTGTCAGCTCTATGGAGAATGGCAGCAAATTGGCCTAAACATTTCCAAAATAAGGGCTTTACATGTTCTTAATATGGGTCTCACCTATCTCCACTCCCACCATCTAAGCCCCTGGGGTGGTGTAGTAAAGCTGCATTATATGTCACTACAACCTCACAACTACACTGTTGGATAAAGGGGGCTGAACACAGAAACATGTCAGATTTCTCTTGCTTTTGTACTCAACACAACTTACAAAAATATATTTTCATAGTGACCATGAAATTAGATTCCTTCTGACAATGACTGACCCCTTGGCAGTGAATATGTTAATAAAAGAGAGGGACAACCTGTTACATCCTGTTTTCATAGGAGAGACTGGGATTGGACACTTAGAGCAATTTTTCCTATGGCAGTCCGCAGTCCTACTTGGGATCTTTTCCCACTATTTTGAGAAATTCTGGGGTAAAAGATATGAACTAAAGAAAAGTAATTGTCATTTTGTTTGACTAAATGTAAAAGACAGTCATTCCTGGAAAGAACGTTTTTGGAATGCTTTTCAGTGTTTTTCAGTGTGACATTACATTTTTGCAAATATTTGGATTGGGGCATTACTTGACTACATATGCAGTTGAGTAAAGCTGTGTTATTTTTCCCTCCATGGCAATTAGTAAGTTTGCAAACTAATCCTGCACTGCTAACCTAGCACATGGTGCTCAGGTGAATTGAAAATAGCCTACTGTACACTGATGAGCCAAAACATTATGACCACTCACAGGTGAAGCGAATACTATTGATCATCTCCTCAACAAAGGCATTATGTCAAAGCCTGGGTAGATTAGATGGTAAAGCAACAATCCATTCTCATAGTCTGCAAGACAAAAGGGTAGGAGTTAAGACCTGAGTGACTTCGGCTATGGTGAAATTGTTATGGCCAGACGACTGTGTCAGAGCATCTCTGAAACACCAACGTCTGTGCAGTGCCCAAAGCTCAATCATGCGGGAGGGTTATAAAGGCTATCCCATCTGGTCTGAAACAAAAAAGCTCTAATGTGGCACAAGAAAATCACAGAAAATGTTAATGATGGTTACGAAAGGAATTCATTGCAACCTGCAGTGTATGGGGCTGCAAAGGTGTAGCCCGGTCAGAGGGCCCATGATGACCCCTGACCACCGTTGAAAGTGCTGATTATGGGCGTGAGAGTCTCAGAACTGGACCTTGGAGAAGTGGATTTAAATCACCCAGCCGAAAAGTCCCATTTTATTCTACATCACTCTCCCTCTTCCAGGACCCTCTCCACTGGAGATCATCTGAGCCATTTGGCACGCTACCCCATGGTGAACTCGACAGGACACCCCTGGAAAGAGTCTTACCACCTCATCTGCAAGCAGTGTGACGTGCAGCAGATGTAGGCCACCACCATCACTCTTCGGGGAACGAGGGACAACAGGCAGATGACAGGATAAAGCATTGCAGGCTACTTCCACTAATGGACACAATGGCAACAAGAGATTGTTGAATTATTTTGGCACCTTGACCCATTGGCCTGGAATGAAGGAAACCATTGTCAACAGTGACTGGTCTGGCAGCAGACAGCTCCTCAATGGCTGTACTTAGCACCACTTGTTCTGCTCCGCATCATCATAGTACCCTTCAAGAGGATTGGAATGGACATCATAGGTCCGCTTCCCAGGTCAGCAAGGCCAGGATCAGAAGTCCTCACCCCTGATTGGAAAATAAACTAGTCTCACAAATATCTGAGTATCTAATATACATAAGTGTATCTTTGCTATTGTCTTACGTTATTTGGCTTACTAATTCGGCAGCTTGTGCAGGTATTGTTTAAGAACTAGTATACCCGGACAAAAAGCTGCAGTGAACTACACATAGAAGTACAATATAACAACTTTTGACATTTCTGAAAGTCTGCAAATTTTATAAGTGTGTCTTTTAAAAACATATTGGAATTAATAGCTTTATCAAGCATTTTCTATTTTTATGTTTATCCTCTGGCTAAACCATTTGTGAAATTTGGTAATCATCACAAGCAAACCGTCTGAATGCATATTCCATATCAGCTGTTTTTGCAGTAGTTTGTTATGCCTGACTTACAAGAAAAGCACACAAAGGATCTATTTAGTTTGAACTAGTCTATCTTCCAATTAGTCTCTTTCATTATTACTTTGCAAACAAGAACTTTCTGAAATGGAACTTGATTAGGCCAATAGATTCAGTAGATATGACATTATGTCCTATTTTACATTTCGTACTGCTCGGTACTCTCCACTCTCTCTACAATCCACATATTTTTTTTATCTTGCATTAATAATTTAACTAACAAAACTGTATGTAACCTTTTTGATGTAATATAATAAAAGTTCATTTGACTTGCTGCCCCAAATAAACCATGGCTTTTGAAATTGTGATGTCATCCTTATCAACTGTGATTGTCTACCATAATTGACAGAAATGTTCCATTGAATCAATAGACAATGTTAATGTTCCACTGCAAACTACATGTTGGAAACAGGAGTGAATTTTCATTCCTGCCCTGTTTTTTCCTGTTGTGTTCCCATACTTTCCCAAACACGCAAAAAGTGTATAACCTGGGAACTTTCTTGTCCTGTCCCCCATGTGGTAGTCATTTCCAAATTGTTTCTTAGAAGTGTGAACGTAAACAGTGAGATCAAGTTCATGAAAGATCCTTAACTAAAAAAAGAAAATGTTTCTCCAGAAATGTAAATGTTGTGTATCACTTGACTCTAATTTCAGTACTGTCCATGATAGGTTCCTGAGGAAGTCCTCTGCTGCAAAACACACAAACCAATGCGTTTCATTTCTTAGTGTGTCATTTGTAGATCTCAGGTCTGTTGGTCAGATCTCCAGGCTAACCATTAAGTTAATTGTCACCTGCTGCACTGTAACGTTAAACAGGGCTTTGTAATCAGCACCTCCACCTCCCTCTGCAAAGAAGTAAATTACAACTATTAAAAATCTTCATTATAGATAATCAATTTGTTAGCTTCTTTCTTAGTCGTGTATTACAACAACTAGTTCCTAAGCAGGCTCACTACTTCAGCAGCAACAATCAATTTGCCTGTAGTACCTCATTCACTTTCTTCTTCCTTCCTACTTTTACCACCACACAACTAATAACTATAACCAGATGATAGTCATAAAGAAGGGCTGTAATAATTTAATCCAGCATGTTTAGAGGGCAAACCGTGAGGTCCTGAATGTTCACACAGTGCCACAGAGCCAATAAGCAGTGTCAGGTTTGCAGTACTAACAGGATTAAGCACCAGGAGTTGATGTCTTTTACGGCCGCTGCCAGGCACAGGCCTGGAAATAATGGGATCAGCTCCCCAGCACTCCATCACAGGAGAAACCACCTCTTTCCACATTAGCTCCCCGCGAGAGACTCCGTTGCACATGTAGACCCTCAGTTGCACTGGAACACACAAGTGAATAATTTGCAAACAAGCAATGACAACACTAATAAATATGCATGGAAACAACAGGCAGTGTTCAGGGAGTATTTTACTTTAGAAGGCAGCAGATATTTCACCACAAAAACTTATGATTAAACATTATCGGTCATAAAGGGAAAGCCCATTAGCTGGTGGTGAAGACGCTCTCTTACCAACCCACCAATGACATTCAGCCTTATAGCAGAGGGTTTTACGTAAATGGTCCAAGTTGTGATAACAAGGATGAGTAATGGTAACCACTTGTATGATTGCTAAAGCATTCTGTATCTTATCATGACCCCATAATGTCCCCACAACTTGATATTTTCATCTAAAAGTTAAAGGGTAGTTGCTACCGTAGTATTGTGTCACATGATAGAAGCTAAACCTATCCTGGGATAATGAGGAAAATGAAGGCGGATGATTAGGAGTGAGGTGTGGTGGGATAGAATCTTTCAAAGCCAGGAGGCTGGAGGGGATGTGAGATTTGCTGGGTACAAAGCGCATTTGATTGTCACCTCAACCAGTTTTAAAGTACCACAAAGGAAAACACATAAAATATCTTACAGTTGTGAAAGAAATGATGAAGATCAAGCTTTAGCCTTGGGGTCAAATTCCACCCCATAAAGTACAGAAAATATGTTTTCCCAACCATGGAAACCTGAGTAAATGCTTTTCGTAAATTATACAAGAAAGAAAATATATATCTGTACACACATGCTGATTGGCTGAGAATTGTGGTTTATGACATATAAAACATATATGAAGTCACCGCAATTTTTTGTTGAAAACTACTTAATAATTCACATCTAGATGTGTTAAACAACTTAGGACATATCACCATTTGTATTAGACCAAAGCATTTTTAGGTGAGCAAAAGTTATGGAACAAATATTCTTAAAGTAAATAACATTTAATATTTGGTGGCATAACCATTGCTTGCAGTAACTGCCTCAAGCCTGTGACACATCAACATCAACAAACTGTTGAATTCATCATTTGAGGTGTTATTCCAGGCTTTTGCTGCTACTTCTTTCAGTTCTTGTTTGTTTCGAGGTGTTTCTCCCTTCAGTCTCCTCTTAAGGAGGTGAAATGCATGCTCTATTGGGTTAAGGTCAGGTGATTGACTTAGCCAGTCTAATACCTTCCACTTTTTTCCCCTGATGAAGTCCTTTGTTTTGTGGGCAGTGTGCTTTGGGTCATGATAAACTTCCTCCCGATAAGTTTCAATGCATTTCTCCATAAATTGTCAGACAAAATGTTTCTGTACACTTCTGAATCCATTCTGCTACTACCATCATCAGTTACATCATCAACAGAATATTAATGAGCCTGTTCCAGAAGCAGCCATGCACGCCCAAACCATAACATTACATCCACCATGCTTCACAGATGAGCTTGTATGCTTCAGATCATAAGCAGTTCCTTTCTTTCTCCACACTTTGGCCTTTCCATCACTTTGGTAGAGATTAATCTTGGTCTCATCAGTCCATAATATTGTGTTCCAGAACTTTTGCCGCTCATCTCTGTACTTCTTTGCCAATTTCAATCTGGCCTTCTGATTCTTACTGCTGAGGAGTGGTTTGCATCTTGTGGTGTGGCCTCTATAAAAGTATTTTGTTGCACTTAGTGTCTGCACTTGGGTCCTGCTAAATTCAAATCTCATGGTTTTATTTCATTGATGAATTGTAATGAAAGGGCTTCTGAGAAATAATACAGCACATTTCCCCTCATCACACAATAATGATTCTGTGGCACACCCTTCACCTCATTGTGATTTTGGTCACTATTGTCTTGGATAAACATGGTGAAATCAGGTCTTCGGGTGCATACACATTAGGCTAGGGAAATTGTTAATGAAATACCAGCTTTAGAGAAATCCTGCTTTATTACTCTATTGTGCATGAACAGAGCAGAGCACTCAATCAGAGCACTCATCCCTTCTTCAAAGTCGCCATCATCATATCTATCTACCTTTATTTTGCTTTGTTTGCTTGCATGTAAAAAGGTAGCCACTGAAAATTGGAATGAGAATGTGATAGGTTCAAATTCAGCAAACATACTTAGATAACAAGAGAAACAATAGGAGGGGGAACGAATGGAACAGCCAGATGTTTTATGGATCCTTCTTACAGAGTTAATACAATAATGTTCTGTTCATTTCCTGCTTGTTCACAGAGTTTGAAAACATTTTCAACCACAGTGGTTAATACATGGGTACGGCTAATACACGTGTTTATATTCTTAAAACTGTTTTCATCGGCAATTGTTTTTCAGTCTCTGATAGGTAGAGTTCACAGAAACTCATGTAGCCAATATGATACAATTGGTATATATTCTCCTACAAATTAATTTTGGTAGCCCCCTATGACATATTTAAAATGTTTATATAAAAGTACATATTAAAGTTTTATAGTAATGTACAATGTACAAAATGTACAAGTCATAATTGACTTTTTGCAAAAGCCCCGTCTTAGTTCTACTTCGTGAAACTTTGCCAATAGCGGCTTCACTCCTATCGGTTTACCACTCTGTCAATAGGAAGGCCCTGAACATGTAAATATGCTAATTACACCTCTCGCAGCCACCTGCCCTGTCGGTATAGTTGAAAGGCACACACCCCACTCAGTATCCCTTTTTCTTCACTAGAGAGGTTTAAGTATGCAGACTTCAGTGATTCCTACTAAGCCAAGGATGACTTCACCATCTTCGACCGCTGGAGCGGTTTCAACATTAATACCATCGTTTTGTCCCATGAACTTGGTCTTGTGGGTGCTCTCACCACCTCCCCACGCGGGTACGGGAATGGCTGCATGGTTTGTGCCCTGTGCTTGCTTTGGCAAAGTATGTGCAATGCATGGGCGCAGTGCCACGGAGGTCCCAGGGTGGGCCAGCCATGGTCGAAACAGCGTCCGTCTCTCTGGTTGTGCGAGGCGATTGATCTGGCATATGTGGCACAGGGCACTCCTACGACTAGAGGGTTCGGGGCATACTCCACGCGGGGAGTGGTGGCCTTGGCCACTCTTTTTCAGGGCGTGGGGGTGGAGGACATTTCTGCTGCAGCTTCTTGAGGGACACCATCTCTGTTTGTCATATTCACACTGTGCTCAGTGTGGCTGAGGATGGAGTTTTAGTGCAGTCCGTTAAGCGGTGGGAACGGTGCCTTCGGGCACGGTTCCATTAGGTGCTCCAGATTGCTTGTGTGGCTTTGTGGTTGGGCGCTTGCTTTATGTGTGGCGGTTTGGGGTCTGACTCCCGGTTGGGCAGTTGCTTTTTTCCTATCTGGGTATCTTCCCTGTGTGGCTTTGTGGTTGGGC
>JACXGJ010002074.1:0-71450 GCA_016801105.1 Esox niger | reverse complement strand
GAGTCAGGGCTAGTTTTTGATCAGGGAGTAGGCCTAGCTGTAGGAGTCAGGGCTAGGTTTTGATCAGGGAGCAGGCCTAGATGTAGGAGTCAGGGCTAGTTTTTGATCAGGGAGAAGGCCTAGATGTAGGAGTCAGGTTTAGTTTTTGATCAGGGAGCAGGCCTAGCTGTAGGAGTCAGGGCTAGTTTTTGATCAGGGAGCAGGCCTAGCTGTAGGAGTCAGGGCTAGTTTTTTATCAGGGAGCAGGCCTAGCTGTAATAGTCAGGGCTAGTTTTTGATCAGGGAGCAGGCCTAGCTGTAGGAGTCAGGGCTAGTTTTTGATCAGGGAGCAGGCCTAGCTGTAGGAGTCAGAGCTATTAGAGTTGTAACCTAGGAAGAAACCTAGAGAAGATCCATTCTCTAAGGGGTGGCCAGTACTCTTCTGGTTGTGCCAGGTGAACATATTTTGCATGTTTAGAAGACCAGCAGATCAATAAATACATGTTAGTCTTTAAGGCAAAATCCAGATCCGTGGCACAACCAGGAGGAATTTGGACAGGCACAGCTAGAGGTAATCAGGCCAGGTAGTCCTGGGATGTGGTCAACATTTTAATTGGATCCAAAAGGACACCTCAGCATATAATTAAGACTCACCCTAGACACTGAGACACATGCAGTCCGGAGACACTTTGGCCCATCCGAAGATAACCAAGAACAGGGCCAACCAGGCAGAAAGCTTACATGGTCAAGGGAAGCGAAATCTAGATAAGTACTCCTACTCCAATACTCTACCTACAGGTCTAGCTCCTCTCTAAGCTCCAGCTCTGCCTAAAGCCCTGTTTAGAATCATGTTGTTACCAAAACACAAACACAGATTATAGGAAAGGCTTAAAGAATCACTTTGACAAAGGACACTTGTGCCAGCGATGAGGCCGTTGCAAGCCCAACAAACACAGCCAACAGGTTCCGTGTGAGCCAATCGAACTAAAACACGAATCAATCGAGTGAGGTTTCTTCTTTCTCGCTTCTCGTGGCGTTGATGCCGAAAGTCATTGAGTGAACGTGCAGGGCGAAAGTTCTTATCGCTGCAAAACGTCAAGTCATTTCTCTTTGGCTGTTGTGTGCCAGAACTGCTTTCTAGAATGTGCGTATCAGTACGACGACGACGGCTACCAGTCCTACTGCACCATCTGCTGCGGCGGCCGGGAGGTGCTCATGTGCGGGAACAACAACTGCTGCAGGTGAGTCTTGTCACATGTCCCCGTAACTGATGCGTGTCGCCGTCCGCTCAGCCGACGATGACCGACTCGCCGAGCACGTCAGCGCCGGGACGACCGTGCGATTCCGGCGCCGTGCGTTGAGTGCGGTTGACTTTACCGGTAAACAGCACACCCGGCCTTCCCTCAGGTGTTTCTGTGTGGAGTGTGTGGACCTGCTGGTGGGCCCGGGCGCGGCACAGATAGCTATAAAGGAGGACCCGTGGAGTTGCTACATGTGTGAGAAGGGACAGAAGGGGGTGTTTGGCCTGCTGGAGCGCCGAACCGACTGGCCCTGCCGTCTGCAGCACTTCTTCGCTAACAATCACGACCAAGATTTCGTGAGTCGTATTTCCCTACTATGTGTTACGCTGGCTGAGATGTTTAGAGCCACGGTGAATCTGCATTTCATTCTGACACAGTTCATGGGTGCCTGTGTAAGAGCCAAAGGATCCCGGCCAGCTGAATTCAGTCCAGGCTCACTCTGGGTAAATACTGAACCACATTTTCTCTTCCTCTATTTTCTCTCTTGTTGCTCTCTTTCTCTCTTCTCTCCCTCTCTTCTCTCTCTGTCTGTGATTTTCATAGGAACCACCAAAGCTTTACCCTCCTGTGATGGCAGAAAAGAGACAACCCATTCGCGTCCTATCACTGTTCGACGGCATAGCCACAGGTTGGACTGGAATCTCCCTGCTTTCGTATTTTTTTCCTTTCCTTTTCATCTTCCCCTCTTCTCCTCCCCCATTTTACCTTTTTACCTTTCCCCTTTTCTTCCCCCCTTCACACAAAGCACTCCAAAGCACTCTGAACTCCTCTGTCTCAGTCTGTAAAAACTGCTGTCAGTCTCAGGTTTCACTGGGACTGGCCCTCATAACTCCTCACTACATTTACTAGACCGACTGTTGGTTGGACTGAAAGAAATACCGACAGACGGATAATAAAAGAACCAAAACTTGCTACTGTTTGACGCTGTGCCCCTTTGACCTTTAGGTCTGCTGGTGCTGAAGGAACTGGGAATCCAGGTGGAGCGGTATGTGGCGTCGGAGGTGTGCGAGGACTCCATCACGGTGGGCATTGTCAGGCACCAGGGACGCATCATGTATGTGGGTGATGTGAGGAGCGTCACACGCAAACACGTGAGTACCCTCCCTGTGTGAGCAGTGAGTCACCCTAAAAGCCTGGCTCCACACCTGCGCCTTAGCCATCGTCCCAACGCGGATCTCCCCGCTAAGGTGCCCGTCAGCTGAAGTTATGATAACACTTGTAAAACATGGAATGTTAGTTGAAACCCCGAAAACCACCATTTGTGTCTTTGTGTCTGTTATCTCCCATGGTTCTCTTGGCTCTCATTGTGTTTCCTGTTATCTTTGTCCCTTGGCACAGTTACAGGAGTGGGGCCCCTTTGACTTGGTGATTGGTGGAAGCCCATGCAACGACCTCTCTATTGTCAACCCCGCTAGGAAAGGTCTTTATGGTAGGCAAAACAGTTTACAATGGTGAAGATCTAATGCATGTCCCCTAGCTGAAATTTAAATGGCCGTCCTTCTCCGTCTGTCCCTGTAGAGGGCACTGGTCGGCTTTTCTTTGAATTCTACCGCCTGCTGCACGAGGCTCGGCCCAAAGATGGCGACAACCGGCCGTTCTTCTGGCTCTTTGAGAACGTAGTGGCCATGGGCGTCAGTGACAAGAGGGACATCTCTCGCTTTCTTGAGGTTTGTTAATGTACATTGATGATGTATGGGTGGCTCATGTAATATTCCAGGATGATACAGGGGTGGCTCATGTAATATTACTGGATGATATAGGGGAGGCTCATGTAATATTACTGGATGATACAGGAGTGGCTTATTTTATATTACTGGATGATATAGGGGTGGCTAGTGTAATATTCCTGGATGATATAGGGGAGGCTCATGTAATATTCCAGGATGATACAGGGGTGGCTCATGTAATATTCCTGGATGATATAGGGGAGGCTCATGTAATATTCCAGGATGATACAGGGGTGGCTCATGTAATATTCCAGGATGATACAGGGTTGGCTCATGTAATATTCCAGGATGATACAGGGGTGGCTCATGTAATATTCCAGGATGATACAGGGGTGGCTCATGTAATATTCCAGGATGATACAGGGGTGGCTCATGTAATATTACTGGATGATACAGGGGTGGCTCATGTAATATTACTGGATGATACAGGAGTGGCTTATTTTATATTACTGGATGATACAGGGGTGGCTCATGTAATATTCCTGGATGATACAGGTGTGGCTCATGTAATATTCCTGGATGATACAGGTGTGGCTCATATAATATTCCTGGATGATACAGGGATGGATGCAGTAGTACTTCAGGATGCAAAAGTGTAGAGATTCCAACTTATGGGAGTAATAAAAACACTTTGCAATGTGACCCTAAATGTTACATCTGTTCACACTCCTTTGCAGAAAATGTTACAGTATTGTCCGTATTCTGGGTCTGAACTATAGTCCATCAGCTTAGTATAGGTGAACCACGTGGAATAAATATTTCTGTCCTGTGTACAATAGGTGACATTCTGAATGTGTAGGAATTGCTTGTAGTATACAATATAAGCTAAATGTTTCCCTGAGATGCTACACAAAAGCATAAAAAACAATGACAGTACTAAATACCCATTGAACATTGCACAGACAAATGTATACAATATTACAAACAGGTATTAATAAAGCCATAGCCATCAGGTATTCCAGAATTTCCTCTATAGATTTTGCACTTTGCATGATATTGCAGACTGTGAATTACAGTGTGTCTATAGAAAATGCTGAAGTGTACTAATGTGTGCGAATGTGTGCTAATGTGTGCTGATGTGTACACATTCAACAGCTTAAGTTTGGCTATACTCTGACCAGTTTCCATCATTGTCATACCATGTAGAAGAACATGGTCAAATCACAAATGTCTTTAGAGCTCATTGTTCTGACTCTTCCTCTCATCTACCTCATTTCATTCTTCCTCTTCCTCTACCTTTTTTTCTGATGTGGTCCTCCATTGTTCCAAAACACAGATGAGTTTAACAGTGACCCTTTTTATTCATGTCGACATCCTGATTGTGGGTTAAACCACTATGCTCGTTAGTGTTTGTACCTCCACATCTGTGTATCGTGTGTTAAAATTGCAGTGATTTGAGTGTGGAATATTGAATTATTGTGTTTTCTACATAAAAATGGGTGATAATTGTGTCAGGTTTTGAAAAAAGCTTGAATGAAACAGACGTGTCAAAACAGGTGAATAGTGCTTATGGGTTGGATTAATGGTTTCCAATCTGGAATTTAGTTTTTGGTGTATATTGTTCATAGAACCAGTCCTACTGTTTGCAAATGTGAAAAACTGTTATATGGTATGCCACCTTGTGGTGATTATTCACTGTGCATACTGTCTATAAAATGGTTATGTTACCAAGACACAATTTAAACTGTTAAAGACATTTACTGATCGTGGTGTTTTGTGAAAGCACTTTGTGACAACTGCTGATGTAAAAAGGGCTTTATAAAATACATTTGATTGATTGATTCATGGTGTCACTCTCCTCATACGATCCTCCCCGGTCCGGTCAGGATTGTAGGAGAGAATATGTTTTAACACACCTCCTGTTCCTCCCTTTCCAGTGCAACCCGGTGATGATCGATGCCAAGGAGGTGTCTGCTGCCCACCGCGCCCGCTACTTCTGGGGCAACCTGCCTGGCATGAACAGGTTGGTGAGAGAACGGTGAGGGACGCAACAGCCAGCGTATCGCCCAAAGCAACGCACATCTGAGCTAGTTCCTGAACCAGTCAAGCCCCCGAAACCAAAGAATCTTTATTGCCTTTTGTGCTCTGATTTTCTCGCTCACTCTCTCTATTTTTCACACTCACTCTCAGACTGTCACTTTCTTCCTCACTTACTCCACCTCACTCTACCTCAAATTTGTCTCGCTGTTATTTTTACACGTCCCTAAACGTTCCCTCCATTTTCCTCTGCAGACCATTGACAGCCATGTGCACTGACAAACTGGACCTCCAGGAGTGCCTGGAGCACGGTCGAACAGCCAAGGTCAGTTCTACTTGTCGGCTTTATTCCAGCAGCTAAGATTTGGCTGTTATTGCACTGATCAAGTATCCATGTAGGGGGCTCCCAGTGGGGGCCAAGGAGTCTTGCTCGCGGCATACCGACAGTCCCCGGGAGTCCTTCAGAGGGCGTTGCAAATTGGCTCAATGACGGCAATAGTTGTGAATAATACTCTTTATATTGTCAAATGAAACAACAGAAACATAATCATTGTCCATGTAGCTGAATATGGAGTTTGCATAGGTGATTGAATTGGAATTAACTTAGTTCAAGGTTCTCCCAGTCAAACCATGTGGGGAAAGTGTAAGTACTCTTTGAACTCAAATGAGATGTTTGGCCATGTGGATGATTCAGGCCATGCAGAATACCTGCATACACCGCACTTAGTGTGTGAACTGTCTGGTTTTCCCTCAGTTTGGCAAAGTGAGGACCATCACTACTCGCTCTAATTCCATTAAGCAGGGTAAAGATCAGCACTTCCCTGTCTTCATGAACGAGAAGGAGGACATACTCTGGTGCACTGAGATGGAGCGGTAAGAACTGATTGCCTTTCAAACAAATTGATCTTACCAGTAGTTTGGATTTAAATTCATTTGAATTAATTGATTGTATCAGCTAATTTAATTGAAATTGACTGAAATTAATTGATAATACCAGCAGATTGAATTTAAATATTTGTCTTTTTCTAGCCATTTTTCCTTAATTGGATACCTCATTATTACTTAAAGGACTCCCAAATGATTCTCTTATGAAGTGTGTCATAAAGTGTAAACGTCGATCTCTTATATATTGCGCCTGTTTTGATTGCACTCATTTTCAAGTCTTTCTTCCTCTCCCTTTATCTGTCTCCTTCGTCGCCTGTCTGTCCCTCTTGTGGCTTGCTGGTGTCTGTCTCCTCCCCCAGCGTGTTTGGCTTTCCTGTCCATTACACAGATGTTTCCAACATGAGTCGGCTGGCCAGACAAAGGCTACTGGGAAGGTCGTGGAGTGTACCTGTCATCCGGCACTTGTTTGCACCACTCAAAGAATACTTTGCCTGCGTTTAACAGTGGCAAGACTTGGCACAACAAAACACAAACGTATAACTGATGTTGTGACTAAAAACAAGAGTCTTGAAGTTGTACTGCTTCCTGGTATAATTTCTCAGGCAAGCAAAAACATCATCCAATTAGATATTTCACATTATTTCTTGTATTTTGAAATGTACTTCTTATTCTATTTAATTTGTATATGTTATTTTACCCCTTAGCAGTGTTACCCTGTTTTTAGTTTTTATTGATTTATTTGTGCAAGCTATACTTGAGACAAGGCTTTCCTCCTAAGGCACTGAGAAAGACTAAACTATGATCTGTGCGACTTTTAGAAAAAACGACTAGGATTTAATGATTGGAATATATCTGAACAATAGGAAGTTTGTGATACTGTATGTACAGTACATGTGAATGATATTGGCAGTGTAGGCATGATTTTTATACTGGCCAATATCGGAAGTGGGTAAAGTAATCCACTGATAGTACAGCCATGTTTTGTTTTGATTCCTCCAGCTACTGAGCCTCACAGAGCTAAAGTGAATAAGGGTCATTTTCTTTTGTGTCACAGAAAGCTGTGTCTTAATGAATCCAAAACAACAGATCACATATACCTCTTTGTTTACAGTTTCTATACAGAGTTAACTGAAGGTAAAGGTACTACTGTAAAATGGTTACATTACCATGGTGCTTCGAGACCATAGGAAACATCACAGTCCATGTGGCAGGGGCACTATACTTTAGACGAAATGGGAATACCATAAAACCATTGCCTGGAAAGTGCTTGTTTCAGTGTGATGTTTTTGCATTTTAAAGTTACATGCTCTTTTAATGACATCAAGTTAACAATAAAAGAGGTTGTGTGGACATGATATGGAATAATATGCCATGTCCTCCTCTTTTCTATGTTTTACAGATTTTATAAATAACAATTCTACTGGTGCTTCTTCAGTCATTTTTCAAGCCATGTTATTTAATGTCAGGCCACCATGCCTGCCTGTGTTGGACTCTGCACAAACAGAAAATAAAGCTAGCTACATGGGCAGTGATGTTTTCTGTTGTTACAAACATAATAATACCTTGAGATCAAAGTCTGTGGTGAACTATTTTTTTCTAGTTTCATCCTGACCAATGTCATATTACTGTACAACTGTTAGTGAGCATGGTGGGTGGAACGAGGGGCGAGAGGGAGGCTGGGCTGATGTTTCCACAAGCAAGTCAAGACTCTCTCCTTCCCTTCTCACCTCTGCTAACTAGATACTGTCAGGTGCAAATCTTCAAAAACATGGTGCGGCTTCACAACGTTCTTATACCTTTTTATAGCAATTTTGTGCTGTTTTACCAACATTATAAAGCACTTTTTATATGTATACTTTCTTTTTTTTCTTTAGTATTTCAAAGTTTTTTTTCTTGTGAAATGTTTTGTTCTTATGATGTGAACTCTTCTACCATGGTGTAATACAATACATTTTCTATACAGTAGGGCTGTGCCAATAGAAGTGAAAGAATGGATTCTTAGAATGATGTTCAAGCCATGTATCCATGGAAATGATTTATTGATCCTACTCAATGTACAGTAGATTCATTGAAAATGATTAATGTACCCCATACCTATATTGTCTTCTGTTTAAAACAGTGATTCAGTATGTCATCCTCTGGATACAAAATAATGTGTCTATTTCTATTAGGATTGTAGGATTTTAAAAAAGTTAAGGAACTATGTTGTTATACCATGTGTGCGCAATGTCCTCTGCTGTGTACCCTTATTGACCCCAAATAGTTAGAATGAGACACACAGAAATAAATAAATAAATATTAAAACATTTATTACCTAAACCTGGATTACATTCCGAATCTGAAATCTCTGATTCTCCGAATCATTGTGACCTTGAATGTGGTGATTTAGAAATGACTATGTCAGAACTCAACTAAAAATAGCATAGATTAGGATTTACCAATGTCCTCTAAGTAATCAACACAAGTTAATTAAAAAAATCAAATGTAGTTTCATATATGATTCAGTTCTTAAGTGACCTTATTGCCACCCTTTTATTTGAAACTTCACAAAATGTGTTCACAGGAATCCTTGTGCATTGTGTTGACGCTTGTTTATTCCACTTCCCTATAGTAAATTACCATGCCCCTTGTACATTTTGTACATAGAGTTTTCCTGTTGCTGTTTTGGGTTTGTTTTCATCTTTTTTAATTACCTATGAGATGTAAAAATATAATTCTTTGCTAATATATATCATGGAATTAGAAAAAATACTTAGGTAAAAAAATAAATAATGAAATCAAGTAAAACTGTCAAAATTGAATCAAAATAAGCTATGAAGCATTAGAGGTGGGTGGACTCCAAGTCTTGCCTTTTAGTACTGTTCTTTTTTTATGTTCTGAGTGAGTCCTGAGTGAATCCAGTTTGAAATGTGTCATGTGAACAGTGGCCTAATAATGACAGCTTTAAAATGAAATGGTCTCTACTTCACTGCACAGCCCTACGTAGCGTTGGTTGTTGTTGTTGGTTGTTTTTGTTTGTTTGTTTTTTGCTTTTGTTTTTTGCTTTTTATAAAAACTATAAAGACAGATTGTAGGTGTTTCTGACGGTGCTAAACATTTTATCTAATCAAGAAAAAATATATTTGTTTGGAAGAGAAATAAAACTTGTCTTGACAATGACTGTTTTTAAGTTCCTTGTAGTAATGGAAGAGTACCATAATTTCACTCTCTCATATGTTGCATATAACAACAAAGGCATTTTAACTTTGTACTTGAAAAAATAATGAATAATAAATAATGCTGAGTTTCCTATATTGTTTTAGACTAGACATTGCTGTAGTTGATTGGTGCTTATCTGTGGGAAAAACATGTATCCATAATGGGAAATAACTAAAAAAGAAAAAAACATTTCAGTAATAACTTTTACTGTAGCATAATGCTTAATGTATGCTTAAAACCTGGTATTCACATTGCTTCTTAATCCTACATTCCATGCCGTAGTATGTTTTTTAATTGACGTTTTTGATGGATTCTTTTGTTATTATTGGCAAATATGTGTTCCAAATGGCACCCTATTCCTTTAATAGTGGACTGCTTTTGACCAGGACCCATAAGACTGGTCCAGAGAAGTACACTATGTACGGTACCAATTGGGATGCCTCCCATGACGTTTCACCATTTCACTGTTTCAGACAGGTCACTACTATAATCCAGTGATACTGTTAGTTGGCGCTCAGTCGTTGTGACTTTTTTGTGTCATATTAATTGTTTTTATGGCCTTTAATATGATCAGTGCGTACAGCAAATGTAGCATTCATTCTCCCCCATTAACCCAATACTTATGTTTAGTGGCCGGAAAGAAGAAAATGGCTCCTTATGTACTTGTGCTGGAGAACACTTGAATAAATGTATTGTTTTTGTGCAAAAATATTTTAGCTCCTGTTATTTTTCACTTGTACGTCCCAAATTAAACCATACAAAATTGTATCACTTTTATTGGTCAGGTTCCCTTTTGAACACATACTGTAGTAGAGGAATCACAGTTGCACATTTATACTAACGTACTGCTTTACTTCAAAATGCTTTACAATGTTGTAAAATTATTAGAAAATCTCAGGACTTCATTTAATAGCAAAAGTGGTAGTTTAGCTTTGCTTCTGCTCACTCCACGCTGCATTTGCTCAAGGCCTTGACTGCTACTTTTTGTAAGTAACGGGTGTTTGGACTATACATTATAATCAACGTGTTTGCGTTTTCATATGGACTGCATAAGCCATCAATCTAAATAGTACACTTAATCCAGGATTTAGAAACACTACGTTGTTTACAAGCACTGCCTAACGGTCCTTCCTACCATACCTTCCTTTTCCCAATACAGTTCACACACCCACTTCCTGCTTTAATGGTACAGCCCCCTCCAAGTGAAACGTAATTGGTTCCTTTTGTGATCGACTGTGCCATCCCAAGCGGTGATTGGAAGAGTCTGCACGTCGCATGGGCTTGGATGCTGCGACCCGAGCTTGAGCAGGCTGAATTCGTAGTAAGCATCTGTCGGTCTATCGCAATCGTTCGTCTCATTCAACGGATTGGTGTGTTGTTTAAGGGTATCAGAAATTAACCAAAAAGCGTTTTGGAACCGTAGGCCTGTAGGAGAGGTATGTGAAGCGATATTGCAGCCTTAGCATATTTATTTTAGAGGCAGGATTTGATACGGGGCATCAGCTCTGCGGATGTAGCCTTTGAATCGTTCTTTTCTAAACGTGATGCTTGCTTTATGTGGATACTTTGTTCCTCATACACACCGACAATTGAAATCTTTGTACATTTCAGATTTTGTCATAGCCTACTGATTATTTTATGTCAATGGCTTATGTTGGGTAGTTGAAATTAGATTATATAGTCAACCGGTACGGCATATGGCACACAACAGAGGTGCTAAGTGCTATAGCTATCCACTTACACTGGGCTATGCAATCGGCCAATCGATTTGTAGGCTGCATGTGCAACATTATCTTTCGGCATTGGGATGGTGGGGAGTCTATTATGCTTGTTCCGTTGTTATGGGAGGGTTTTTGGGAACCTTTTTCCAGACCAGGAGACAATTCTTGATTAATCTAAAGAGATGAAGGATGGTGTTTCTTTGTGTAAACTGGAACAATAGGGTGTGCACTTGATCATTTTGATCTTCTATTTATTTAGTTTTAGGCATATACGAGTTAAATTAATTGTATATGTTGTATTTATTTGTACGCCTGTTATTTGAGACCTATAACACATGTACACATAGGAATGGCTATTAATTATGTGTGCATTTTTTTCAGGATGTTTCAAACTACATGACACATTTTCGAAAGGTACAGGCCTATCCTGTATAATTAGTCATTCTAATTTCGAGTTTATGAAACTCGATTTGCGTTTGTTCGGCACTTAGGCTAGACTGGAGATCACAATGCTGTCTATTGCTTTGAATTCCCGCACTAGCCTATCCGTGACGCACCATGACATTACTCATTTTGTTAAATAAGCCAGTAGCGGTATTTTTTTTCTATTATATCCAGAAAGGACCACAACAGTCAGATGTGGGTCAAAAGAAGTGATGGGGAAAATGGTTGGTGCAAATGGCCGTCCTCCATCGTAAAAATATGAAGAAAATGTGATGTTTTAGACAGAGGACTGTCTATATAATTGCAATAGATTTTTATCTGAGCATGCATGGGCAAGATACCACCCAGCTTTGTTTTTATTAAGATGTCAGCTCCAAATCTGGAGCCGTAAGAGAAGGGAGCATGCGGTAAACCTGCTGGGTGCCGCACCCACACACGTCGACGTAGGCCTGGTGCACAGTCTGCATGGACCCCCTCTGAACATAGAGGACACACCCACTGTGTCAGACACCAAACACACACAGGCACAAGCACACACAAAGAGGAACAGTTTACTGTGGAATCATTTTAATATTCTGATTAAAATAAGAGATCCTTCTGAATTGTACCATAGTGCACCTCCACAATATTTATATGTTCAGTGTTGGAGGTTCGGTTTTGGTGTTATGTTTGGTTTTTAAAATATAGAGAAACAATTCTGTAATTCAGAAAAAGCAGATAGAATGTGTGTGGCAGCTGCATGGGCAGAGAGCTAAGCTAAAGGATGTTAGGTCATACCCAGTGACAGACACAGCCTTAGAACATTTTGATGATGTCACTGGAGCCTGACCCAGCCAAATTGAGGACAATATTTTTTTGTGTTATATTGTTTCAAGACACAGCGATTCATCTGTGTTCTTCGCTGTGTCCCACCCTCCTTATATCTGAATGTAATGAGAACGAACGCTGTCAGTTCTGTAACATAGCCGTACGTTTAGATTTGTGGTGTTGCTGCTCAGGAACTTATACCATTCTCCATGAGAGTGAAAAGCGATTACTCGATTGCGTGTCTTTCGCCCAGAGAAAAAATCCAGAGGTGACATTTTTCTACAATATTAATTTGGAGGCTGTGACCAAAAGTACCACAAACAACAAAGGCATAACAGTCTTGTTGATCTTTCCCATCTGTACCTGTTTTCCAGAGCCGTCATGTCTTCCACTTCAGCGACAACGAGGATCTTGATCAAAGGTGGCAAGGTAGGTCTGTTGTCCTGTCGGATGCTGTCGCTGCTGTTGTCGGAGTTGGTGGTGGAGATCCCAATAAGATCGAAACATTTTGTAGTATTGTGAAACGCAAACGTTCCCAGTTAATACATGCGCGTTTTGGCCTTGCACATGAGTCTGTCCGGCAACTGGTTAGTACATATTCTTTTCATTAAGGTGGTGAATGATGACGTCACGCAGGAGGCCGACGTTTTCATAGAGAACGGCGTCATCCAGCAGGTCGGGGAGGGCCTGATGATCCCAGGGGGAGCCAAGGTGATCGATGCATCAGGGAAACTGGTCATCCCCGGGGGAATCGACACCAGCGTACACCTGCATCAGAGTTTCATGAACGCTACCACTGCGGACGACTACTACAGCGGCACTAAGGTGTGTGACAGTGTCAGTTTAGCTTTTGGCTGTTAAAGAGGACAGGAAAAACCGTCAGAAACCTAGTGCAGCTAGAGGTCTTCCCATTGGAGTCTGTCTTTTCTCCAGGATCCTTCCTCACGAGGAGATTTAGTTTGACGCTTAGCCGCTGCTTGCTCTTGGGCATTGAGGGGGGGTTTCTGAGCAACACTTAAGACAAGTCGCTAAGAGGGCTGTGTAACACAGTGAGTCATTGAGAAAAGGGTCTTCTGCTTATGGACTCTTGGCACTGCTGGGCTTAGATGTGTGTTTTGGTTGACACTGGCAGCAAGACTACACATGGATAACCAAGCACTGTTACAACACTGACATTCCCACTTGGAAAAACTGGTGGCAATGATGTCATTACGTCCCCCTGTGTAGTTGACTTGGTATGAACACGGCTGATGCAACAGCAGGTATATAGGCTTGTTTCCTACAGGGTGACATTGCAAAATAGGTTTTCAATTACAAATGTAAGTTGCTCAGGATGACTCTGCGGAAGAATTTGCTGGTAAATGTATTACAGTATTGTATGGGAATTTGGAAGTTTCTTCTATTTCTGCTAGGCTAGTACTGAGTTTTGTTCTAACCAGCCATAGCAATGCTTACACATTCTCTTCATTTCCGGTATCAGTCTCGGTGTACCAGACAGAGGGGTTGCCCTGGTAGTTGTAGCTTTTAATACTCCATTCCAGTGCAGTTTGTGTGCTAATTTGACCATGGTATAAAAATAGTTACAGTGTGAACTGCAATATGGGTGTGATTGCTTAGTGTCATAGGTCACTGCTACAAGGACCTGAACTGAAAGATTAACTAAATGATACTAGGCAGCGATAGGCAGAGACAGTACGGTCTTCTTCAGTGATTAAAGATGGATTAATTATTACTATGCATTAACTGATGCACAGTATTTACCCTTTTCCTTCTCCCTCGAACTCAATGAATCTTCCTGTTCCATGGCAACTAAACAAAGCTATTGTCCTAGCCTTGCTTGCAGTGTGAGAAAGAAACTTCAGACATAAGGAGGAGACAGTCTCTGAATCCCAAGTCGACTCCTAGCCCCTAGCCCCTAGCCCCACATCCTGTTTGGATAGATTCGGATAGGTGTAGCAGAAGGCCCTAAGGCCAAAAATCCACTCACAGTCCATCAGAAGACAAGTGTATGTGATTACCATACTGCCAGTTAATTAGAAATTCTCCTTGATCTACAAAAGGAACTAAGAGCTAAGGGGTTGATTAGAGATTCAGGAGAGTAGAGGACATTTTCTATGAACTACTATTAAACTGGGCGCGGTTCAGATTTAGAGATACTGCTTCCATTTAGACAAAGACAGTAGAAATATCTGGATGCTGTTATTTATTCTGTGTTATTTACCCTAATTCGGAGTTATCTTTATTTTATTGCACATGGCCCCCTGAATGATTCGTACAGATAATATATCAAGAGCTGTTGAAGCTGTGGCAGACTGCTCCCTCATTGTTCAGGCAGATAGCAGGGCACTGAAAAAACTGGAAAGAGAGAATTGTGTTACTTTCTATCCAATTTTCTACCCTAGTACTCCATAATGGTGTATTTAGCAGGACACTAAACAGACTGGAGAGAAGAAGATGCTGGAGTGAGGGAGGGGGAGAGGAAATGCCAATATTTATTTAAATTCAGATTCATACTATATTTATATTTGCACATTATAACAACAAACCTAATTATTAGCTTATGTTCAGCTTGATTTTAGCAATAAAATGAAAATCTTTCCTGTGCTAATCAATTCTTCAAAAACAAAATATAAACTGCAAGATAGCAGGGTGAGAAAATGGTGGAGGGATAGAGACAAAGAGAGAGAGGGGGAGTGATTTTTGGGGCAGACAGCAGACTTGGACTGGGGTTATCCTAGATCACCTCAGGGCCCGCGTGACTCATCAATCTTTATTTTCTAACCCCGAGCATAGCAGTGTTTTAGCGACCGGGGACACGCTAGCCCTGGAGATGTTAGCTTTCTGCTGAACTGGGGATGGCAGGTCCTGGTGACACAGGCACTATTCTCTGCCCTCTCCTCCCTCCACCCCTCCTCCCGACGTGCTGTCCGACTAGAGTACTGAGACAAATGCAGATCGGTTTCTGTTTCCATGACTACCATCGGCTGCTGCAGACCCTTTTCACTCAGGCCATTGTGTTCCAAGACAATCGTTCTCAAACATGCTGGACACGCCCACAGTCCTTCAGCTACCAGACTACAACACTGTCTCCAGGGTCAGCTGACTAAAGTATGCTATTTGGAGCATGCACTAGTCTACACATCAACAGATTAACACTATTGGTATTTATAGAGTATTTTATATATTCTTAAAATACGGAAAATGTATTTGTTTTAACGTCGCCATCAACCTTGATGTAATAACTGATACAGTGATGGGTATGGGAAATGATTGTAAAGCTACATTCTCTAGAATAATATTTCACTGTTATGATAGCCCTGCAATTCACTCTTCGTTCCTGAAATTTCTATCTATGTCTGCCTCTGTTTTTACGTGGAGTCCTGGACAGCTGATTGATGGTTCTTATTTGAAAGTAGTGACTGCTTCGTTTACATTCACTGGCTGACCATCATTATGGCTGTAATATCTCTTTATTATATACCTGCTTTATTAGCGAATGGCTAACATCCCACTCCCTGTCCTATTTTCTCATAGATTTACTGATAATCACACAGTAAATAAACAGTATAACCACACCGTAAATAAACATTAAAGATAATGGATTTATTCTTGGTTTTAAACCAAAGTTATGTTGGCTTTTTAATGTCTTGCTTCTGACTTGTCTCCAGTGTGCTCCAACTATTTTCAAGCTCTTTCATAAATATTTCCTTTAATTGAATCTGGTACCCTTACTTCCTAATTTAAATTGGTACTAAAAGTTGAAGCAGGTTTTTGCGATAAGCGTAGCTTGAATGTTTGTCTTGCCTGATCTCATGTACTGTTTTTTACTATATAGCATATCATATATATGATATATACTGTGTATATTGTAATGTTCAAAGTGCATACATATTCATTTGTTTGTCTATAGCCAGCCTCTGGGGAACAACCATGTTGATCTGGACATGTGAAAACCTTAATTAAATGCATCACTGTGTATAATACTTACCCTCACTTTTTGATATACTGTATATATATATGATAGACGGCAAATTCTTGCTATTATTTAGACAAATTTGAATCAGTGGGGAAACAGATTATGAAGAGGAAAATGTGAAGAGTGCGGACGGGGATTGAACCCTGGTTTTGTATGTTTGTGCCTCTGCACCACGGGGCTCCGACCTACTTCTGTAATTATGTGTCTACAGGCGGCCCTGGCAGGAGGCACTACCATGGTCATAGGGCATGTGTTACCCGAGAAGAACGAGTCTCTGCTAGAGGCCTATGAGAAGACCCGCTCCCTGGCTGACAGTAAAGCCTGCTGTGATTATGCCCTGCATATGGGGGTCACTTGGTGGGGGCCCAAGGTACTGCCACCACCGCTTCATATCTGGGATGCATCCATTAGTCGGGTTCTGTTGCAGAAAATGTAATCCGCTGCAAAACCCCTTGCAACACGACAGTTTTATACCTTTATACTTGATAAACCAAGTAGAGCCACTTGGTTCTCCAGTAGCCTAAAACTAAAACTGTTTAAAAAATCTATATATGTATAAATTGTATATTGATATATCCTGAAATACATCCTAGAATAATTCTGTTAAATTTGTGATTTTTTTTGGACTGTCCCAGTTCATGTGTAAGTGAACTCTAACCTCTGACTTACCACCTGTAGGTGCGTGCTGAGATGGAGAGCCTGGTGAGAGACAAAGGGATCAACTCTTTCCAGATGTTCATGGCCTATAAGGACTTGTTCATGCTGAGGGACTCTGAGCTGTTCCAGGCACTGCAGAACTGTAAAGACATCGGGGCCGTGGCCCGTGTCCACGCTGAGAATGGAGAACTGGTGGCAGAGGTGAGACAACTCTGGTTCATTATGTACATCTATACCAATGGCCTTTCTTCCGTCATATATTTAATCAGAAAAAAAAATAACATTCAGCCTAATTTCCTTGACTCCTTTAAGAACCTGTACATATCCAACCTGCTGTTAGACTGTCGCTGATGCTAACAGTTTGCCAAAAGTGTCACTGGCATGGCCAAAGGACGTTCTCTCACCACAGCAGTCAGATTCATTCATAGCAAAGTTGCGATGGCTGTTGTGTGGTTTGAACTGTATGTATTCACTAGACACCAAAGACAACCAAACTTTAGCATATGGAATGAATCGAGGAGTGACCTACTTACATTTTCCTAATATGAACTCTTGTTCACATTGCAAGACGTTTTGGTTAGAGTTCAGCTTTCTGCGACAAATGAATTAGCGGATATATTTAGTCATAATCTTTATATGAGTGAAACACCAAATGGAACCGGAGTCAACCTGCTTTGTGTTTCCTAGGGTGCCAAAGAGGCATTGGACTTAGGCATCAGCGGCCCAGAGGGCATTGAGATAAGCAGACCAGAAGAGGTAAGAACTTCTCTCTTTACCTGTAATCAGAGACCTCTTCGTTATCACTCTGAAATGAGGTCGTGGACATCACTGTTGGCCTAATATGTCAGTGAGTTTTAGTACAGCTACTGGTTGGAGTTAGTGTTATTCAGCGAAGCATCTCAGATGCTATTTAATGTATATCAGCCCTTCCACATTCAACTTTCAACTAATTTCTAGGGATGCACCAATAAGAAGTATTTCCCAATACCTGGCAAATTCCTAATGAAATACTATAACATTAAGGAGCCCCTTACTTCCCACAATATTCACTTGTTCTTTTTTTCTCCCAGCTGGAAGCAGAGGCCACTCATCGGGCTATCACCATTGCCAATAGAGTGAGTTGCATTTTATGACTAAACATTTCATTACACTTTTATTACCCAGCGAACACTTTCCAGTTAAAAATTGATTTGGCACAGGCCGTGAAAGGCAATGAAACTCAGTTGATATTTCATTCTACCTCAGGCACACTGTCCTATCTACCTGGTCAACGTGTCTAGCATGTCGGCAGGAGATGTGCTAGCTACAGCCAAGATGCAGGGTAAGGTTCAAACAAATATCCTTTCCTGTCTGGTCACCTCCGGTCTTGTATCCATCACAGATTCCTTTTCATGTGATTTACAACCTTCTATACATTGATTTTGGATCCACACCCAAGGTCTCTCTGGCACCTTTCAGTTTTACTTACTGAAACATTTTCTAAGGGCAGAAAGATGTGATTGGTACAGGCGAATATCCAATCGAAAGGGAGAGGAGGCGGTGCTCATGAATATGTCAAATGACATCAAAAAGTATGCAATTCTGCTAATTTATGTGAGAGAAAGCTTGCCTGCTATGTCATAATGAAGTGTGTGCTAAATGACATGATTACATTAACATTCAGAGGTGAATTTTTGGTTGTAATAACATTCACTTGATAAAAATCACATTTTTGAACCAGCCTGAAATGTTCATGAGCACGGCCTCCTCTCCATTTCGACTGGGTGTTCGCCTGAACCAATCAATTTCTTTCTGCCCGCAGAACATGTTTGAGTAAGTAAGACTGGTATGTGCCTCAGTCTGTCCCTCTGTCTGTCTGTTTGGTGCGGTAACTTGTCTCTGCATGGTCTCATGTGTACGCCGTCTGCAGGTAAGGTGGTGCAGGGCGAGACCACCACGGCCCATGCGGTCCTCAACGGTCTGCAGTATTACCACCAGGACTGGGCCCACGCAGCAGCCTACGTCACGGTGCCCCCTCTACGCCTGGACCCCAACACCCCCAACTACCTGATGAGCCTGCTGGGGAAGTAAGGGAACACACACACACGCTGTCACGCAGAGATTACGCATGGATAGAAACACTGGATAAGTGACCATTTTGTTCAGCTAATGAAACATCTGTGGTCGATACGAAGAACCAGATTTTTCTGACGGTCTGGGAAGTTGCTTATTGCATTCTGTCACTGTGCTCAGATCTAAAATCTGCTTTTGTTTTGTGTTCAGGCCGAGTCTTAACAGATCTCTCTCATTTATATTTTAATATTAATACTGTGGTTGACATTTAAATGTATTATATTTCAGCAAAATGTCCTCCCAACCCTTCCTTGTTTTCTTTCTGGTCTTAAACAGTAACATGGACTTTCTAAACTCAAGCACTGCATATTTGCATTGTTTTAATATTTCCTCTGACCAGTCCTCCTCTCTCTCCTGCCTTGATCAGTGACACTTTAAATGTAGTCGTGTCTGACCATCGTCCCTTCACCACAAAACAGAGGGCAATGGGCAAGGACGACTTCACAAAGATCCCCCATGGAGTCCCGGGCATCCAGGACCGCATGAGTGTCATCTGGGAGCGAGGAGTGGTAAGCAAACATAGAAATAGTATTACAGGAACTCTTTATAGGCGAGGCTGACTAGAAGCAAAACAAACATGAGGCCATACATAGATATAAAGATGGAGTCAATCTGTTGGTGTGATTTCTGTCAAGTTTTCTGTTACCATGGCAAAATGATGCATATTCATACGTCCGTCACAATATTGATTTGGCACGGCCCCTGGAAGTGTAGACACAGCACGCTGGGTTCTCAAGATATAGATCGCAGAACTGCTCCCTCTGTGTCTCTGTCTGTCATGGAACCTTTCGATCACCTGTCGTTAGGTCGGAGGCAAAATGGACGAGAACCGTTTTGTTGCAGTGACCAGCTCCAATGCTGCTAAGATCTACAACCTTTACCCAAGGAAGGGGAGGATCATCCCGGGTGCAGATGCTGACCTGGTGGTCTGGGACCCTGAAGGGACCAAGTATGGAAGGCCACCTACTACTCACACAATCTCCTCAGACACCCTGCTAAAACATCAACCCTTCACCTTGAATGGGATGACACAGTTTACCGTTGATAAAGCAATTCTAATTCACCTAAACATATCCAAATAGCAAATACTTTCATCCAAAGCTGCTTAGGCCATTTACACTTACGTTTACACAATCCTCTTGAACCTCCTAAGGAATGGGCGTTAAGGACTGTCCAGAGCTATTACTCAACCAAACAAAACCCATAACGATAGTGTTCCTCTGTGTCCAGGACCATCTCTGTGGATACCCAGGTACAGGGCGGAGACTACAACCTGTATGAGGGTCTCCGTTGCCATGGGGTCCCCCTGGTTACCATCAGCCGGGGTCGTTTGGTCTACGAAAATGGAGTGTTTACATGTTCCGAGGGTTCCGGGAAGTTCTATCCTCTCAGAACCTTCCCTGATTACCTCTACAAGAAGATGGTACAGAGGGAGAAGGTATTGTCCAAAGCCTTGACAGCTTAACTGACAGTTGTTTTTTATTTAAAAAAAAAAAAAGTTTCATTATTATAATGTTTACAGCATTTAATCGTTAGGATTCTTTTTTTGGTTTTCATTTCAATGGTGTGCTTATCTGCATGTGTGTGTGTGTGTGTGTAACTCCTCAGTGCCAGGCCTTGAAGGCTGTGGAGCGTGAGCCCTACGAAGGAGACATAGCAGTGATGCATTCTGGGAAAAAGGACAATGGTCCAAGTGACGGGGACACTCCAACACGACCGAACACCCGACACGGAGGACAGAGAGATCTACATGAATCCAGCTTCAGTCTCTCTGGTACCATTCAGACAACCAATAAACCCCTAATGCCTATGTCAAACAAGTGTCAGTGTTCAAAATGTCTAATGTGCTACATTACAGAGTCTGATTTGCACAGAGCATAATTAGCATTGCCTAAACCATTTGAGATTTCATAAGAATAATCAGCCTTGTTAATTAATTGAAATGCATTTCTGCATCTACAGCTTGATATACAAATTTAGTAAATTGGACTGATTTATTTCTTTGTGCACTTTGTGTTATGCTTTATGTAATTTATGTCCTTTCTTATATCAATCTCTTTAGGTGCCCAGGTGGATGACAAAATCCCAAAGAGATCTTCTGCGAGGATTCTGGCCCCACCAGGTGGTCGATCAAGTGGCATATGGTAACTGTGGGGAAGACTAGTGATTTCTAGAACAGTCACCGAAGTTCTCATTCCTGAAGGGAAGTTCAAAGCCAACCAAGACAACCGTTTGTTCCGTTCACCCAGAAAACATAGACCAGAAAGAAAACCGCACATTTTAGTTGAGAAACCGGCACACAAATTTAGTGTATATATGATGACAGGGTCTGAGTAACATTTACATTTAGTGACATTGATGTCATTTTGAAATGTCTGGTAATATGCCTGTATGGTCGAAACTTGAACAATAATTGGCATTATTTTAAGTTAAGCATTTAATGACAAAAAAATGAAATAAATTTGCACAGTGGCTACCAAGGTGCTAGTTCACTGTTTTGGATAAATGTATGTATGTTAGGAAAAGTGCTGTATGTCATTATACACTAATAGTCTTAGTATGGGGGTGTTGAAATAATGTTTGGTTTACCTCACTCTTTAACTACAATATTGCACTTGTATCATGTACTACTCAGCTGCCTTTTCCTTACATGATTTTATGTGTAACAAAGCAACTTTTTCTACTGATAGTTAACAGGCATTAATAAATGTGATTAGTTATTTACTACACAGTATCTTAATGCACTTAACATAAAATAAGGTGGATATCTTGAGATTTGGGGCTGAACCACCTATTTTCTGTTTGGTTTTCCTCCACATTTTTTATTCGTCTGACCGTCTTTGATGAAAACTCTAATTGAACTCAAGCTGGTACTTTAAATATGATTTATTGTTTGTTAAACATTTTATGTTACAGTGTTATTCAAAAAGATTTACTTCCCTTTTAGAGCACTGTCAAAAGTAGAATCATGAGTGTTGAATACCTATGTTATTGCTGAGTTTATATCTATATTCCTGTTTCCATTTTAGTGAAGTGTAACTACCTTTCTTCCTGGTCATCTCATCTCCCATCAATGTGAATAGACTAATACTGTGTTTACTGTTTGTATGTTGTGGTATAGAACCTTTATATCTGAAGCACTGATATTACTAATATTTAGCAGCATTCCTTGTTCAAGTGGCGATATGATATTACTTTTCTCGGTTAGCAACGAGCTAGCTCTACTCTGAAATGCCTTGTTCTCACCAGAGAAGTCTCACATTTACCATATCAACAGCCACTGGAGATCATAATCTTAACGCTTTTATTATGTTGATTCCTCATAAGATATCAAAGCTAACTACTGAGCACATACCACTTTTTCATTTTCCTTTTTTTTGTTACAACAATGACAGATTCTGGTATTGACTTCTGGCACTGAAACATTTTTGACAGATTTGCATACTTTTTGGGTTCACATTTCCCAGATTGGAATTTAAAGTAGGGCTCTGTATTGATAAATGACACACTGTCTGTTGGATAAGATATATATGTTCTATAATTTGACTGAATCTTGGGTATCATAAAGAACATTTTAATATGCTAATGCAGGTTAAAAAACAGTAAGTGTTTTTATGTCCTAATGTCATTCAGTGCACTGCCATTATATTACTGAATAGTAGGCTTATTCAAGAGTGTATAAAAATGCACTGATGATTTTTCTGTTTCAAAATGTCCATTGTAAGCTACAGAGAACGTATAAATTGATTTTTATTTGTTAAGAGTATACTTTAAATATTTTTTGTTATAACATAGTTTGAACCACACAATACTAAACTGCAATGTAAGAGGTCCTTACTGGTGCTGAACAGCCTGCTGTGTTTTCACTGAGGTTTGGTTTTATCCTATGTTCTTGCAGCTCTTTATCACATGATTGAGTGCAAATAAACCACACTGAAATGTCATGCTGTCTATATTGTTTTTATTCAAAATTAACGCAAACAATACCCATATAGCCTATATTGAATTTCACAAATTGTATACAATAATTGGCGATCCACGTACAACAGTATCTGTATTATATTTTACTGCTTCCAGTAAAATGTTATTGTTTCCATGTGGAAACAGTTCTATATGGAAGTCCAAAAGGGTTCTATCTGGAACCACACGTAAAACTTAGAAACACTATTGTAAACAATTTTGGGGGCAGCAGGGTTGCCTAGTGGTAAAGAACACCGGCCAAAATTTGCTGGTTCTAATACCGAATCTGACAATCCTGCCCTTCTGTCCATGAGACAGTTAACCCCAAAGTCTCGCAGGTTGTTGCTGTAAATAAGAATATATTCTTAGCGTACTTATCTGGTAACAAAGGTAAAAAAGATAATGCATTCAAAAAAAAAATCTGTGGCAAATAAAACGAACTCAATAACCCCAGTCTTTAGGGAAGCCGTATGGCGGCCTAAGCACATGTAGGCTGGCGAGTCTACTCCCTGTAATAGGGCAAGTCCTATTTATATTAACGTTGTTAGACGCGTCTCTACCAGCATGGAGTCGGGCGCTTGCGCATTACCTCATGGATTGTTGCAGACAGAGCGTCGGTAGCGGTGGGGGCGGCCCGTTACTAACCACTGCACCGCGCAGGAGCTCTGGCAACAACGACAACGGAGGATTGTGAAGCATAGGAATACTGCCAGCGAAATAACAACAGGGAAAGAAAGCTATCGGAATACTGTGAGTAATATATGTATAGCTGCCTTTCCCATGGCACATCAGACATTTAATGCGTGTATTTTGCATTTCCAGGAGAAAATCTGTAGTCGCTTGTCCATTCAGTAAAGATATTTAGCTTACAGTGACAGTGCTCCCATTCGGTGTGTCTGTTCCGAGAGGCCTGCAGAGGGGGCCCGGCCGCTTGTATAGCAACCTACATTGCAGGGTTTTGGTTTCTTTAAACCAAATGTAAGAAGGACGCATTTATTGGTGTCAATTTGCGATTTAACTACTTGTGAATAGCGAATACGTTAATATTTTCTTGTGAACTGTATTATCATGTCTGATCGGTCACGGTTCTGCGAGGCCTAGAATAGAATAGCATTTTAAGACGAGAATTAAATGTAGTCCATTGAACGATTGTGCTGGAGGTGTTTTTGGCTGCAGTGTAACTGGGCTTTTATCAAAGTAGAATAATGACCTTTGTAGTGTTAAACCTGATTATAAGCCTAACCATTTTATAAATCCTCCAGCCTTCGTATAAACAGAAGCAAGCAGGTGGAGTAGGCCAACTGTCCGTTATCGGCTACAATTATAGGCTATATAGCTAATAGTGCGCCCCGTGGGATTTTTACAGGTAGTGGTATTGAATGCACGCTCCTATGGTGGTGTGGTACACGGTTGTTTTATATGACGATGCAATGTAGAAGCTGAGAGCAAAATCAGGGATAGGAAAGATTTAGAGCCGTTAGCAAAGAGACATAACTTTCATTTGCACAAACCTATTTGAATTTGATAGAAACATGCAATATGTTGCCTGCATTCACCCAACTCGATTAGGCTCATCTTATTTTTGAAAAGGTGACGATAACTTCCCTATGACATTTATTTTTTATCAGGAAATAATCAAATAGATATTCCACTGCACTAGCCGCTGATCCTGGGTCAACATTGTTTTCCCTTCTAATTGATATTATCACTGCCATTTCTTTAAAGTGGGCTTTTTACTTGTTTAAACCATACTTGCCCATTTCTACAATTTTATTGCATTGATTTATGCTGAAGATTAAATGAAGTTGAAATATATGTCATTTGTTGTTGCTATAGCCTATTGTTATTTATTTTTCACAAAAAAAAAAAATTTTGTACAGTTTTTACTTTTAATCACATTGGAATATATTTTAATATGAGAAATATGCCCTTTACCTTAAATTTGATTTTATTATAGTGATATTACTAAGTGATATTGTTTCTGTATTTAAGATGTTGCTAGAAAACATAACCTAAGCCTAAATGCATTCCAGTATACTCCTAAAATGGTAGAATGGCAGACTTACATTGTCCCTTCTGTCTGTGCTGTTTCAAGCATCAGGATATTCAGTTTAATCTGGAAAGATTATTGCGACAACAAAAGATTGCAAGTAAAAAATACAGTGACTCATCAACATGTACCTTGATCAGAAAGCATAATGTTCATGTGAACAGCAGACATACATGAGGTAATATTTACCTTCCTGTTTTATTATGGTGCACCCTCACAAATCAAGCTTTGGAGCAAAGCCCTGTTATGATGATCTGTGACCTTGTGTGGAACTATCCTCTACTCTGTAATAGCATGGAAATTCCTTGAATAAAAAAATAAACATTGTTTAACTTCATGTCTATTTAAAAACATAATGACCTCAGTGTATTGCAATCCTGAAAAACAGCAATTGTGTTTGCTCAAATGCTGCGGGTTTTCTTCAGGTGGAGAAGATGGCAGTGAATGTGCATGCCACGTCTGTCTCTTGTGACACCCTGAGCCGACATGACATGTTGGCGTGGCTCAATGATTCTCTGCATCTAAACTACACCAAGATAGAACAGCTATGCTCAGGTATGTTTCATCACTGTTCCGTGTATTTTCCATCATCATCCAATTTGTCGCCCAGTTAACATAAACACTGAGTCATTTACTCACCCCAGTAAAAATAAGTGATGTCATACTGGTTGTGATTTAGTTATAAAGACATAGTTGTAATATTTTTTTGAACTTCAGTAATCCATTCAAACGATTAGAGGATCCGTTTTAAATGTGTTTTCTTATACACCTGCGTGCAACTTTTTCTTCCTACCTTCTAGGTGCTGCGTACTGTCAGTTCATGGACATGCTGTTTCCAGGCTGTGTCCTGCTAAAGAAGGTTAAGTTCCAGGCAAAGCTGGAACATGAGTACATACACAACTTCAAGGTTCTCCAAGCGGCCTTCAAAAGGATGGGAGTGGACAAAGTCAGACTATTATCTGTTTATTGTCAACAAAGTTTATTGATTATTGTCAACAAGTCTGTTTCATTTGTCACTGTTTTATTCCCTTCTGCCTGTAAAAATATATTTTGGAAAATTATATATTCATCCAAAAGTATGTATTCTTATTTCTTCAGATAATACCGGTGGAAAAGCTGGTGAAAGGAAAGTTTCAGGACAACTTTGAGTTTGTTCAGTGGTTCAAGAAGTTCTTCGACGCCAACTATGACGGGAAGGAGTATGATCCTCTCCAAGCCAGACAGGGGCAAGACATGGCTCCTGCCCCCAATCCAGGTGATCACTTTTACCACAGACCAAAGAGAACTCATGGCCCTCCAGGTAACCCAACAGAAAAATTCTGTTTCTTCTGAATGGGTTTGTCTCGCTGACTGAGCTTTGGATGGCTCAAAATACGCACTGCGCTCTGCAAGCAATCAGTGTGTTTGTGTGTGTGTGTTTGTGTGGGCACAATCTGCTGGATGACAGCTCTTTAATGGTCATAACACAGGCTTGCATTCTAGAAACAGTCAATCAGGAGTAGATCTGCAAGTCACTGTTGGGATTATTTTCATCTCCACAGTGCCTTTAGCAGACTTTAATGTATAGATATTTTCTATTTATAAATACAATGTTTCCAGTGATCCTACAATTAGTGATTTATATCCCATCATTCAGGACCCATGTATTTACCATGTATAAGTTATGAATTGATCTAAGAACTGCTTGGTGTATAAGCAGCTTTTCTTTGCGACTCTTGTCACTAAGCGTAAAATGTAAGCATCAGTTCTCAAGATCATAATTGTGTGTTACACAAAGGCCACACTATTCTGCTATGCTAACAACATGAGAAGTAAATCTGAAGTAGTATCCAACTATCCATGGCTTTGATTGCATGCAGCGACAAACAATGAGTGTTTGTGGATTATGCACATCAATTTTTACCAACGATTCTGCAGAGATTGTATTCACTACGAACTACTTAAGTACCTTAAAAAGGGACAGCTCTATAGCGGTCTTTGATTGAGTCCCGGCTGAACGTTCATAATAGAAATCCCACTTTGTAAGTCGTGCTGAAGCCCCTTGACTATTCCAGGCCCACAGAGGATGTCGCCCACGGTGCCCAAGATCATGCCCACGCCTCAGAGAGTGCTGAACAACACGATGAATGTGAGAAAGGGCCCGGCTCTGGCACGGAACGGGGGCAGCGACGCGGAGCTCATGGAGCTCAATCAACAGGTAGAGTCCCAGGGAGGGTAAGGAGCTGTAAACCCAAAGGCCTCACTACTGCAGTGCTGACAGGGTTCAATGCAAGTCAACGTATGTACTTGTCACAACAGTTATCTCAAAAGGTCCCAGTAATTTGCAATACAACACTATAACTAACAAACATTTTGTAGATTCTGTATGTGTGTTGAAGTGTGTGAGTGTATGTTACATTGTGTGTGTGTTTATCTGTATGTTTATAAGAGTTTGTGTCCACATTTCTGACTTAGTTGTGACATAACCAATAAAGAGGAGGATTTCATTGTGATATTTGGTGCATATTGAAAAGGCAAAATGTAAGTATAATTGAAGTATAATAAGTATATTATTGTACTATATATCTATATATACACACATATATATATATATATATATATATATATATATATATATATATATATATATATATATATATATGTATGTATATACTATGTGTGCATATATTTATATATGTACATGAAAATTATATTTGGTGAATATTGAAAAGGCAAGATGTAAGTATAATTGAAGTTTAATTAGTTTAATATTGTACTATATACAATTAAGTTTGGAGTAGTACTACTCTGACATATTAATTGTTTGAAATCACTCTTTCTTCTCTTGGTGCAGTTGATGGAGCTGAAGTTGACGGTGGATGGACTAGAGAAGGAGAGAGATTTCTACTTCAGTAAGCTGAGAGACATTGAGCTCATCTGCCAGGAACATGAGAGCGACTCCAATCCGCACCTATCCAGAATCATGGACATTCTCTATGCTACTGAGGTACTTGTCACACAACCATATAGAATATTCACTAATTGAACATGTTCATATACACGGTTGTCCTGAATTCTGAAACTGAATAATGATAACTTTTATTTTCAACCTGTGAAATAGAAACTCATTATATGGTAAAGAAAACACAAAGTCTGTGGGCTATCATCGCCATAACACTCTAAAACTGACAACCTGATCTGTGTTTCAGGATGGTTTTGCTGCACCAGATGACGATGAGATTGATGAACAAGCCCACTTAGACCAGGATGAATATTGAGACTTCTTTACATTTTGTCTGTACTTACCCTCTCCGTCCTCTAAACCCATTCTGTCGATCCGCACACATTCTCTCTTTCGCGTTTATTTCTCTCTCTTTATTTACTTTTCTCTGCACGCCTGAGAAACTCCTTTCTGTCATCTTTCTATTTCTCTTTTCAAACTTTCCTCTCTTTTCATATGTATATATGTCTGTCTCTTATCCCTCTCCTGGCTATTTACTGTACATACATCACAAAATCCCAGTGTCATAAGCTACCCACCCCAATCCCCTCCGCAATGACACAGTAGCAGCAATGATAACAGAACATATCCTAGTCGTTCCAGCATGGTACATAGTATAACAAAAGAGAACGACCCAAACCAAGGCGATAAAACCGGGGGGTGTTAGGCGTCCACAATTATTACAGTGTATATTACAAAATAGGAACGGATTTGAAATAAGGTTGTTGTCCTAAAGCATTTGTTTGTTTGTCTTTTGGTTTGACTCATGCTTTTTTCTAAACCTCATTTGGTTCTATTGCAGACTATAGAAAGCACTTTTTGCATGTTACGGTATAACAGGTTACTTGTTGCCTCCAGAGTCATACAGTAGACTGTCTAACATAATGGCTTATGGCAACAATAATATTCTCTGTGCTTCTTATTTATTAATTTTAACTTCTAAAATTGGTGCAAAATGTATGTAAATTACACAAATATGTACTTTGTGCTAATGATGGTAAAAAGGCTTAAAAAGGGTTTTATTTTAGTGGATGGCATGTTGCAGAAGATAGAACACAACAAAACGAAAGTGGTGTAAAAATGATCATTTAGGGCATACCGTAGAACATGAATGACGCTCTTTGACTGTACTCATTCTTTATTAGCTGTATTGGAGCATTAGAATGTTATGAATTGACAGTGAATGGGCAATATATTTGTCAACTATTTTATGTGGAGATTTTCTCTTCAGTCAGAAGTGTCTGGTGATATGCCACTGTATTTATTATGTTTGATGAGTTTGAACTAAATTTGGTATTAACAATACCTGGGCTACTATGTAGGCTGACAATGGCAGCAACATGTATTTTCATTTTACTCTAAAAATGTGTTATTCAAAGCTGAATTCATAATGGTGAAATAAAGTTAAACTGTGATAACGCCAGACACAAGAACTTTAAACAACAGACACTGTTTTTTTCTACATCTGACATCATTGCACATTAAAATGGCAATGTACTGCACATTTCTCTAACAATATGATGAAACTTCTTTGAGATGCTGCTCTCCTTGGTTTCATCATACAAACAAACAACTTGCAGCCAGTTTCCCCATTTGGATTTCAGCTTTAAACGAGCCTCAGTAACAACAATTTATTTTGATTTGATTATATACTGTACACGATTTCTGCTGCTAATTTTGCTGTGTTTATACTTTTGGTTTGCTATAATATATTGCTCAGCTGTGGTCTCGAGTTGCTTGTTGAGTTCAGAGAACGGTGAGATCAGAGTATGCATACCAAACTGCAATCCCATTTGCTTATATAGTGGACTACGGTTCAAAATGATTGCACTATATATGTAATGGGGTGTAATTTTGGACACCAAGTTAGTTAGGGGTCTATGACCAGTTCAAAATGATGCTGGTCGTCATGAGCATCATAAGGAATAGATGTCCGTACCCCCTGTACTGCCTTTGCAATGCAAACAGCCACCTGCAATGGAATTTGACCTACATTCTCTCTAGCGCGTTGACTGTGTACCAGTGTTTGCATAACTCTCATCTCTATGAGTTTTATTAAGTCAATAAACGATTGTGAAATAAACATTGACACTGTGGTTAATCATAATGTTTGGTTACTGGACAATAGACAATGGTGTAGTTGTCCCCCGGCCTGCCTGTTTGGGCCAATGTAAATAATCCGCAAGAGACAGGACGTTTCAATTTAGCGACTCTAGGGGGCAGTAGTGCTGCAGCAGTGAAAAACCAACTTCGGTAATCTATTTTTTTTCGCCGACATTTATTTATAGAATGCTTGTAGTAATAATATCCATATTTTGAATATGAATCTCGAACCATCATATTCTTCAATGTAATACAGATATTAACACCGCCTACCACGGTATATCTAAAATCATTTTATACCGTAACTCTCTCCCAGCTGCTCAGCCGGGGGATTAGCTCAAATGGTAGAGCGCTCGCTTAGCATGCGAGAGGTAGCGGGATCGATGCCCGCATCCTCCAAACATTTTCTTCAGGTGGATGAAAAGAGCGTGTTTAGTTATTTCGCAACCTTGATGTAAATACGGTTTAACTCATTCCTTTATAAATTACAGATCTGAAACAAAACGTTTGTATACTATCAGCGATTAGTATACGGCGCCAAAACGAGATTTCATATTCGTAAAATACAAGGTACAATAACACAATTACACGTTTATACAATCTATTGAATTATAGAGGCTTCGGCACAAACGATGACAATCATAATTAGAGGCGAATTACATTAGTGATGAAGTGGGATACACAATTGCAATATCCGTACATAGTACTTAAATCAAACATAAAAAAAGTCCAAAATAATATGATCTACTTGCCAGCCTTATTCACCAAATAGATGGGTTTACAGCTGGAATACTCTTTTAATGCCAAGCATGCCTTATCAAGCTTGAATATTTTTATTACTAAACTATTTAAAATAGTATTTTAATCCATGTCTGATGTAAAGGGTTTTAACCAAACAACCTATCATTTCATAAATCTTCACCAACCACAACACTGGCTAAAACATCATGTTCAAGTTGTTCAAGTTGACTGTCACTGCATTACATTGTACAACACGTTTCATCAAACAATGCACTCCACTGATGACTCCACTGCAAAGAAAATAATTATTTGCCCAATATATTAAAGATAATTGATATAACTCAGACACCAAGAAGTTTCTTGACCATGTAGCCAGGCATGCTGTAGATGAAGAGACCCAGTATGAGGACCAACAACAGGGCCACCACTAACTTGATGGTGAGCCAGAAGTACTGGTTGCATACAAGGTTTTTGATGGCCTTGAAAGGCATGAGGAACCAAAGGAAGGCAGTGTCTGGACGACTGGGGAGAGAGAAAGAGGGTTGGCTGGTTAGACTGAACTGATTAGTTGAGCATTTTTTAGTATGTTAAGTTAAATTGTATTGTATAGCCTGTCATAAGTATGTATGGCACCCTAATAATGTCTTACCTATTATCTAATGATGCAGATGAAATATGAAACATTTTAAGTGAGTTGAAATGTTGAACCATAATATTACCATAATGAGAATTTGCCAGTGGTGAAATAAAAATACTTCATACTTCACTAAAATATATTCTGAAAACATTAAGATTTTATAGGATACCATTGTATTTAGATAAAAATGCATGGAGTACCAAAAAAAAACAGATCAGTGAGTGTTCTTGCAAGTTTATTCACAAAACAAAAACCATAGCATACATTATAAACTACATGCAGCACACAAATACAACACAAATACACAATCATGTAAACAGTCACAGAAAAGTTAGTCTGTGCAAACAAAATTGAAACATGTGACTTCAAGCAAGAACAAAAACACAATCGCAAAAACCCCAAACATCTTTCTTTATAGATTTTAGTTTTCTGCAACACCATTATTTTTAAATGTTTTCTGCTGTGTCTTCAGTCCTTGAAAATGATATAAATATAATACATAGTAAATCACATATTTTGCTAATGTTTATTTAGTAAATCATATTTTTGTTAATGTTAATTTATCATTGATCCTAAATTTGCAAGCATTTTGCCAAGTGTGAAATAGTAAAAAGATGAAATCCATAAAAATGAAAGTCCATAAAAATAGGAGGTGCTTGTTACTGAAGTTTTTGAAAACAGTGTTGAGTACAATTGTTTTTAAAGGACAGTTCAGATTATTTGTAGTGGCTAATTTAATAAAACCAAGTGTGGTTTGCAGTCACACATTATACACAGACTTTTGTGGGAATGAATAACATATAAAAAAAGGTTACATTGCCGAAATATCGCTTTTAGGATTTTCCACTTGTCAAGCGCCCAGTAGTTTCTTGACCATGTAGCCAGGCATGCTGTAGATGAAGAGACCCAGTATGAGGACCAACAACAGGGCCACCACTAACTTGATGGTGAGCCAGAAGTACTGGTTGCATACAAGGTTTTTGATGGCCTTGAAAGGCATGAGGAACCAAAGGAAGGCAGTGTCTGGACGACTGGGGAGAGAGAAAGAGGGTTGGCTGGTTGGACTACAGTCCAAGGCAATCAAACAGGGACAGGGAGGTTTAGTAAATGAATATATGATATAAGTCTTGTTTCCTGTAAATATATGAACAAATGTACACAAACCTAGGATAAAGAAAGGGTATTTTAATAGCTTACCTTGTAAAGTATGATGAGTCGACACCTGGTCAAATCCGGCACTTGCTCAAATTCATTTAGTAAAAAAACCCTTTCTTTATACCATTAAATAGATGTATTTAATTTAAAGGCACAGCTTCGTTATGGTGCATGTCAGCAATAAATGCACAGTTGAGTATGATTTTAGCTTAACCTCCCGTGTCTGCCCCTTCCCTGCTCCACTGCAAAATCCCCATTAAAATACATTCAGTCTACTCCAGTTCCTCAATACACATTTGTCAGCTCAGTATGTCAGCATTTTAAATGTTGGTCATGGTAAAGGGTGAACGATGTGCTTACTTTGGTTTCTCCAGAGGCTCAGGTTCATTGCGTCCTTCACCAACTGGATTCTTCTCAGCCTCTTCTGCAGTCACCAGCTGTAGCTCCGCTTCCACTTTCCCCTGCAAAGAGACAAACAACGTCACAGCCAAAACATTAGAGTATGAACAGCTCATGCCGAATATTTACATCAGCTAGTGTTTTGGCACTGTAACCCCGTAGTCCAGTCCATTCTACTGTCCGTACCGTGAGTTCCAACTCGTCGTTCTCATCTCTGGCCAGGAAGGGCCACCAGCCCTTGATCCGCCTTTGTTTGAAGATGGACACCATTGGGACATCCTGTTCGTTCAGTACCATGTTGATGGAGCACTGTTTGGCTGTCTTCGCTCCTCGGGGGAAACGGTTCAAGTCCAGCTCAATTGCCCCTAGGAAAAGGAACAAATAACCTCTATATATTTATTTGATTTGAATTAAGATTCTCGGCTGCTGTCATTATGACAGGACTGTACTTCCCTTGTCCCAGTTGGATGAAATAGTGCATAGTTATATACCCTTGTCTGAAACCTTGCATTCACGAAAAGACGAGCATCTACTACACAGAAGGTCATCGTGCTGAATGTTCCGAAAGGGTAAATGACATCACTTTACCTAAGAAGTCATCTGCAGAGAAGTGATCGGCATCCCAGACTTGCAGGTTGAGCCTAGCAGGGATCTTATATTCAGTCTCATCCCAGGCAAACATAGACTCCTTCTTAGAGAGAACGATCTTCTCTTCGGCCTGTAGGTAGTCAAAGGGGTAGATGAAGCGCCAGTTGAAGAGACCCTCGCCTGTCAGGGAGTGGTAGTGGACATCCGTGTCCTGTTTATCCTCTTGCTGGCCCTTCAGCCAGCTTTTGAATGGTTGAAGGACAGGAGAAAGGAGCAGACATTTTTCAAAAATTCAGTACAAGATGACTTATACATATACGAACATATATTGTTGAAAAAGAAACATTATTTACCCCCGCACAAAGATATCACTGGACTTTTCTCCAGTGAAGATGTCATCATCCTCTAGAATGACCTCATCTGTGCTCCAGATAATTACCCTCAATTCAAACCTGCCACCAACCAAACAACACAACATCTGTAACATCAGTAACACCAAATGTTGTGATGTGGTCATTTTTGAAATAACATTGTTAGTGATGATATTATATGGTAAATCCAGTCTTATTAGCCAGGGGGGCTTTGAATCCGGGCCATATACCCGCCTGTGCCTTATTGCTTACTTATAAACCAAGTGGCTAGAATCCAGAATGTTGATTAGCTGATAGCCATAGTTCATGAGACTGTACATCACAGGTAAGATATAATGTATAGTTATGCACACAGTCATGCATGCAGTTATGGAAATTGGATCAAAAACCCTGGGCCAGTCCAAAGCTTCGGCCTAGAGTAACAACGCCATTATGTTGCGAATTTTGACTATTTTTTAAAAGTACATTGTAATAAACTACTATAAACATACTTCTTTGGTTTCCTGGGTGAAATATCAATTGCCGGTCCAGGTGCAGGCATGTCTTTAGGGAACATGTCTACCCACATCTCAATCCTTCCCTATAGAGAAACACACAGAGCAACATGGATTGAGACTCAATTCAATTACACTGTATAAAAGGGATGGCCCATAATTTCATTTATGAATTTCAGTATGGTTAAAATTTTCCAGACTTATCCCTCTGCTTTTTACATAAACAAGAACCAGAAGTACACTTTGTAACTGTTTTTTGTTTATTATAATCCTTTTGCTTTTCAACATCTGCTGTAATGAAAGACTTTGAATTCAGCAGTCAAGCCAGTAGGAAATATAGCATCAAAGGCAACCTTGCCCTACCTGTTCGATCCCTGGCTTGTCTGGGTTGAGGAGTGGCCTGGTCTCCACATGTTCTGGAATGAGTTTACAGCCCACCCTGGGAATGTCCTCCCAGTGACTCAGTACTGTCAGGGCCAGGTGCTCATCCGTCTGCTTCTTCAGACCTAAACATCATTTACATATGCTGTTTAGCAAGACCTTTTTACCAAAGGTAAATCCAAACATGCCTACATTTTATGTATGGGTCAAACAGGGAATCAAAACCATAATAATGGCTTTTACTAAAGTGCCATGCTCTAGCAACTGACCTAGACAAGACCAATGACAACTGCACAACCCAGCCAGACATTCAGATCTACAGAAGTTGTAAACCTAATTTAGTAAACTAGGTAACACCTGGTCGACCTACCTCCGAAAGATCCTATGAACAGATGATGAAATGTACATGAGGGTATTTCAGGCAGATTGACAGGGTTGACAGTAACCAACATAGAAGCCTAAAAAGCATTTCTGTTGGTTCTGTTGTTGTGCTCAACAACGTACCATTTTCATCTTCAATCTCGGTTGGTCCGAAGAAGACATGGTTGGCCACCTTGACCCGCCCTCCGGGACCATAGTGTGGCCCGTCCAGCTTGCCATCCTTGCACAGCTTCGCCAGGATCTGGGTCGGTTTCAGGGGGTCTCGCCACACATTGTAGCCGTGGCTACAGGAAAAACAACAAAGATGGCTGAAACAAATCTTGCATAGATCTTGTGAAACACTTTTATGAAAACATATATACACTCTCTGGGAAACTTATCTGTAGTTGACATAATGATATGTATTCTTTAATTCAACGCTACTGATAGAAAAAGGTTAACTAATTGGAAAAATGACACTGAAATATCACAGTTTGCAATCATTTACATATCAAAAATCAACTAAAATGCATTTTCATTTCGCGTAAAAAATAAGTACAACCCTAGCTTTAATACAATAGCTGGTGTTGCCTCATTTGGCCCAAATACATTTTATGTATTCGCATAGCTGTTTCTAGTAACTGTCTATTAGTCTCTTGACTGGAAGGAATCCCACCCCCACTTTACAGTACTCAAATAACTGTGTCATTTTCGAGGGATTTCCTGCACGTGTGCCTCCTCAGCATGCAGGAAATTTGTTCGTTTTTGATCTGGGCTGTGACTGGACAATTACATAACCCTCCTTATCTTCTTTTTGAGACATTCTGTTGTTACTCTGCGTGAGCGGTTAGGATTATTGTCTTGTTGCAAGATCAAAGTAAATTTCAGCTTTAGCTTTTTGACAGACTACTTCACATTCTTCTCAAGAATTCTCTGGGACAATCAGAATGAAATTCATGGCTGACTAAATGATGGCAAGTTGGCAAGGCTCTGAGGCAGCAAAGCAGCCCCAAACCATGACGCCACCACCTCCATGCTTTACTGTTGACAGGTTCTTCTGTTTAGAGGTATCTGTCCAAAATTCATTGTCCCAGTAATCTCATCCAGGTGTTATCTGGCACATGTCAGTCATATCTTGATAGTATTTTTTATAAGTAGAAACTTCTTATTACTCAACCTTCAATGCAGGCCAAGTTTGTGAATTATCTTTCTGACAACTGTTTCATGAACTTCATCATTGATTATGAAAAGAGAGACCTAAAGAAACCCCTGATGTCGCCCTGGGGATCTTGGGAACTTCTAGCAGCATCTTCCGGTCACCTCTTAGACTGAATCTGGTGGGACAACCTGACCTATTTACAGTAGATTGCCAGTTATCTGTTACACTGTGGGATACTTCAAATTGCTTGTAAATGGCTTTGAAACCGCTCCCATATTCTTGGGCATGATCTTTTTTTCATGGCCTTGGATTCGTCTTTCAATAAGGACATTATTCTTATCATACATACCTGGTAAAATAACAGTAAAAACTACTAATGGGTATTGATTTAAGGTAGTTCATAGGTGACAGTCCGAATTACATATTCATCTTATTTTGTTCATGCGAACCCTCGGTATAATCAATTTTAATATGAAAAGGTACGATGCTATACCAGTATAAATGACATATACTGGAAATGCATGAGACTATATGGAGCTGGGCCACTTACATGGAATATTTTGATGGAATGCCACATGTTGCTCTGTGCTTGGTGTAGTAGCGGTTTTCCAGATCCAGTTTAGTCTCTCCAATGAGGTCGTCTGTGCCCACTAAGTCCCAGTCGTAGATTGACACTGTCAGCGTGGAGTCCATGGGAAATGTGGCCTCGATGTCAAAGGATCTGATAAGTTTATTATCAACATGTTTAAACCCGTTTTACACCTCAAAAGTCTATTTAATGAGTGAGCATAAACTTCACAAATACAAGTCATGAAAAGCAAGTTACTTGGCTAGTTTCTACACTATCTATATTCTAAATAACACTGTTTTAAGATTAAATCCCGCTATTATAACATATATTATTGGGGATGGACAAAGTGCTGTTTTAGGGGTTTTCCACTCACTTGCCAAAGATAGGGTTGAGTTGTTTGGAGATATAATTTTCTTTGTCTTTAATATCTGACTTGCCCAGTTTGATAGCAATGTAAGGATCTGCTTTTCCATTGATATCTGCCGGATGAAGGTCAGTAGCCTGAAGGAAAGTATCACAATTTTTATTATCAAGACATTAAATGTTCAAAAACACAGGGCAGTTTGGGATTTCAAGATTAATTCAGATAGTTAGGCCTTTAAGACCAGGTTTAAATCCAAAAGGCTCTGTACAATTAAGTCGACATCTGCAGCATTTTCTGTGGATGGTAATCTCAGTGAACAATGTCTGTATGAGTTTCAGTGCCTTTAACCCGCTTTGGGTTTAATCCAGGCTTTAGGCATACTCAGTACAGTACAGTGTTGTGACGGTAGCCTTATGACATAGAAGTATTGTCGTCAGTACAGTACAAAAGTAAATACAGTACACAACTGAGTGTAGTATACAAACCCTGATGATATAAACTCGGACTAGGACGTTGATTGGATCATTCGTTGGAATGTTTTGGAACATGCCCATGTTAGAATCGAAGCCCATCTCTCTCTGTATCTCGTCTGATACCGGGACTTTATACATGCACAAAGAGCCCTGGACACAAACATACACAGGGAGTTTACAGTATGACATCTCATCTAAAACTGATATGAAATAACTTAGGTTTGGGATTATACAACGTGTTAGGTTTGGGATTGGGTTTATGGTAATAAAAATTGTGGAATCTGTCTGCTATCTACATTTACAGCATTAGAGGTTCATGGGTCCAGACTACTTATTTCTCACTGATGTTGGCAAAACATTTACTTTGAATTTGCCAATTATTCTGTCTTCATCAGCCACATTCTGGTCTTCGTCATCACCAGCCTTCCCTCTAAACAGGTTGAAGGAGTGAAGCCAGTCTTCAAAGTTATCAAACTCATTCTCCAGCTCTTTTGGATACACCTAATGAGGAAATACAAAAACAAGTTCATACAGTGAAACAGGCTATAAATCAGGGGTTTTGCAGAATTTTCTACCAAGGATCAATATTTTACATGTGTTTCATATGGTAACTCCTTATGTAACTACGATTCTGGTTGCTATAACATAAATTGAACCAGTTTGGCTTGATTAGGCATTGTTGAATGGTCAAATACCTTCAACTCGTCAATTTTCTTTTTTTTCTTCTCGGGCATATCTCCAAGTCCCGCCTTTTTCTTGTCCTTCTTTCCCTTCCCTCGCTTTCCTTTGACAGTGGATTCATCAGGTTTGATCTCTGCATATAGGTTTGGGATGATGGATGAGGGGGGTGAGAGGCAAATATTGGGTGTAAGTGAGGGTTGGAGGGGAGATGGGTGGAGATGGGTGGAGAGGAGCGGTTGGTTGGTGCACAGCAGGGCGCTCAGGCTATGAGCTCCACATTATATTTGTCAAACCTGTCAGTTTTAGTGTTTGGTTTATACAGTGAATAGCAGAGAACCAGACAATACATCTAAATACATCAACATGCACACAACCTCTGCATAAAGGTGCTTTCGGTGTACAGTTTTTAAATTTAAATATCAGGTAATTTAAAGTCTCATTTCCACTTTAACTAACCACACAACAATTTTGATTATCTATAATAAATATTATGCTTTATGCTTTAGCAAACGGTCCTTAATTCAGATCCTACATATGTGCAAATGCGCAACAATCTTTAATGTTTCAATTGCAAAAAATCAATCATTCTGGAATAGCTTGTCATGTTGAACAGTGTGGGAAGTAAGCTAGACGTTTATCCATTCAATTGACATTTCAGTCTCCACCAACTCCACACTCCTAAAGACACCTAAAGGAGACATACAGTTACAGGACGTGTATTTTCCATGTGTTTTCCATGTTGAGGACTCCTGGTTACCTCCATCAGCAGCATAATCATGCTCCTCCTTCTCCTCTGCATCCGCCATAGCTGCCTCCTGAGCCTTGAGAATCTAGATTTAAAATATATGCAGTGGGAATTTCAGATTGGGAACGTGGCCGTTTGATGTTTCAAATGTGTAAAAGCTGAACATTCTTCACAACAAGCCAGTTTAGCTGGATGTCCTCACCTCCATCAGAGTTTCAATGGAGGCAAAGTACTTGGACCACCAATCCAACATACTTTCATCCAGCTCCTCCTCTTCCACCTCCTCTCCTCCCTTCTTCCTCTTCTTCTTCTTCCCACCCTTGTCATCCTCCTACAACATGAACGGAAAATGCTGGAGAGCAGGTTGCGCTTGGACTTTGTACGGTTTCAAAGTAAGTTCAGCAAACAAGCAGTCACTTGTAAATACTTCAAATGGGCTTTCCACAGTGAGAACTGCAGACATACTGGAGACATACCGAGATGTACACTATAACACGTACCTCAATTTTAACCACCGCATCGGACCCCTGGAAAAGAAGACCCACCGTATTTTATCAAGCAGATTAGATTCGTTTAAAAATGTTCCTTTATAAGTTTGACATCTTACAGAGTCCAGCTTGACCATGGTCTCCATTTTTTTGATGGTGGGCTCTGGCTCCATGTTGACAATGATCTCCTCTGTGAGTCAAGAAGACTGCATGAGTTCCATTTCTAAAAAACATGCTTCCTTCCGACCTTTCCAAAGCATCATGGCGAAGCAACACGTGTGTGTGTGTGTGTGTGTGTGTGTGTGTGTGTGTTGCTACCTTGAGTGTTCCAGTCGTTGGCATTCTTGTCAGCTGCCCGGTAGATGAACTTGCGCAGGGAAGTGACAGCATGGTTCCCCACCAGGGTGTAGCGTCCGAACGCTCTGCAGTCCACCACCCTGATGTTCAGGGGAGGGTGTAGCAGCTCATTTTCCGGCAGATCCTGGAGAACACAGGCAATGTGGCACACGGCATTGTGACATGTCCTCGGCTGTAAAGTTCTCTATCATAAGGTTTTCGTATTCATGATGACGTGATGACATGATGAAAATTGACAGAATTCAGTTATTTTGGTATTTAGTGCCATTTAAAAGAAAACTTACCACCTCAAACATCTTTACCAGGGTGCTGAAATTGGGATTTTTCTTGTAATTTTGGATGAGGGATGACTGGACCCCTTTGCCAGCACATTCTATATCCACACGAGGTCTGTCCACTGCAGCCAGGTTGACCCTCTTTAGGTCCCTGAGACCCCAGAACAGCACCTGAGCAAAGGAAAGATTTCAGTAACACATAATATAAAGGATACCTACATAAGGACTTCATAACACATGATAATCCACACATACTTCATGCATATGCAGTACAAATTTATAAGGCCATAAGGAGCCCCACCTCAATCCTGTATTTGCTGAGGACTGGTCTGATGCCCATAGGGACGGGTAGGATGGGACCACGGTCAATGTCTGTAGGACCTTCGATGGGTGGCAGGTCAGCTTTGCCATTCGGACCAATCTGAAATATGGGGCACGTTACAGACATACACAATGCAGGGTCCTTTGACTCCAGTTGATGAAACACCGGCAGAAATGTGGACTCGTTTGCATAGAAAATGGCGGAAATCTCAGGCGGAACACCGACTTCAAAGCTCCACTAGAATGTCAGGTTTCAACTTCTAGCGGTATTTTTTTTAACAATCAATTTCGCTCAACTCTGGAACAGATAGTGTCGAAGGTTGATCTATTGGCCCGGCTCACCTGCAGCAGTTCAAAGGCTGCCAGCAGCTCTCCGGCGGCACAGTTCCCCCGGTAGATTTGGTAGTACTCTAGTTGGGGAGGGAAACGCGGAGGTCCATAGTGTTCGTCTGCCATCTTGGTTATAGGCTTGGCAAATGTCCTGCCCATGAACTCTGCTTTGCCCTGGAGGCACATGGTAACAGTCCAGGCAGGAATGGCAGATAATCACATTGTAGTCCAGAGCTTTCTGTGGTAACTCAAGGTCCACATCATGTCCACAAATATGAATTACAGCTTAAATATTTGAAAGAATGGTAACTTGGGGATACTGTACCATTCCCAACTGAGGATATTGCGCTGTTGTTCACATTGTTCACACAAGGGTTTTAGTTGAAACATATTGTATACATATATTGTATTTAAAAAAACGGTATTGTCAGAAATGCAATGGAGAATCTTCATGGAAAACCTTTCATTAATATGTTAAATGTGGCCTGTGCTGTACCCAACACTGAAGCATGGCTTATCAATGCACATGCTTCAAAGCTTCAGAAAACAACAGAACAACGAAAAACAAATAGCCTGGTTGCAGATCTGTTGCAGAACTTTTCTAAGCACACAGTTGGTGAACTATGCACACAAACAGGTCTGGGACCAGGCTAAAAACAAAACACCAAAATGTCACCACCGTACCACATAAAAAAAGTTTCAATTGAAGGAATGCAAGAGGGATCAGGCTGTTTTCCAGTGGATGAGTCATTCCAGCTGAATGATATACCTCTTGTATGCCTTGGGCCAGCCCACTTGGTGGATAGATACCATCCTCTAAGTTTTCACGCTAACTCTGGTCTTGCACACCTGATTGTAGTAATTAACTAGTTGACAAATCAGGTTAGTTACAAGTGGGGTTGGAGCAAAAACCTACAGGAGGGTAGCTTTCCAGGATCAGGGTTGGAGAGCTCTGCCGTAGGGTGATGTGTATGGCAGATTGTCCAAGGGTGTCAAACTCCTTCCATGGAGGGTCGGGTGTCTGTTGGTTTCTCCATGGTAATATAAATATTTTTTGTATTTGTAAAGCACTTTTGTAAATCTAAACATACATAAAAATGAAAACATTTAATATATGTATGTATATGTTTATGATGGTAGGCCAGTTGAAAAAGTTATGTCGTAAAACCTTTAAAAACCACAAAACTCTGAATAGCTCAGAGACAGTCAGAAAGAGAGTTCCAAAGGTGCGCAGGGGAGGATTCATACTGTAGGATCTGATAGGTAAGCAGGTCTGATGCAATTGTGGGCTTTGTAGAGGATCATTTTATAGTGAATTGCTTGAGGGAAAGGAAGCTAATGGAGATGGAGTGATGTGGGCAGACTTATTCAGGATCCTTGCAGCACTGTTAAGAATTACCTTAATGAATGACTTGGCTGGAAAGTATCGTAATGCCATAATAAACTTAATTGAAATAAATTAAGAGATCAGCTATTCTGCATCACAAAAGGCGAGCGAGGTTCTTAGGTGAGCTGAAGCGAGAGATGTTATTAAGGTGAAAAAATGACATTTTACAGACACGACTGATGTGGGCATTAAAAGAGTAGGGTTGAATTGCAAACGCTTTTAATGTGTCCAGTTAAGACCTACACAACCAAAGTGAGGAGAGTTCCTAACCAATCAGTGATCAATGAGCAAAACCCACAGACACCCTGACCTCTGAGGAATGAGTCTGACACATGTAGACTGGTCAACCGTTTCAAGCCTTCAGTCAGAATTGAATACAAACTCTACTTATCCCGAGCGATGTTCATCCAAACAAATGGTGTTTATGTTCAGGAATAGACACATTATAATCAGTCAACATAAATGCGCATTCTTTCAAATATTATTCATATAGATTAAGTAAAATCCACATAAGGTACCACGTTCTTTTACCATGACGCTAACAGAGCACATAGTACCATTTGTAATGAATTTCATTCAAATGCATTTGTATTTGAATGATATTTTACTTATGTTACGTAAGGGACTTGAGCAGCAAGGGAGGAGTGTTCTGGATATCTATACGATTGTATATATAGCAAGATGATCAATGGACAGAGATTTTGATATGATCTGTTATGATTGATCTGTTACGACGTGAGTTTTGACCAGGCTGGATCATGCTTACCACCGTGTCCTGATCGTATATTTCTATGACAATGATTGGAGGGTCGTCCCTCAGTTCTCCGACCTCTCCAAACAGTTCAACGTTGTCGAAAACCATCAGCTGGTCCCAGGTTGGACACAGTGTCTCATTCAGCACCTAGGCACAGAGTGACATTTATACGCTTATTAACTGTTTCATTCACTGTTTCGTTACTCTCATTCACCATTCTGTACCAAGTTGCTCTTATACACAATTTTCAATCACGTACCCAATTTCACTGCTGTTCAAAGATTATATTTTGATAGTATATTTTTTTCTTCATGAAAAAACTATCAAATATGGGCTGACCTCTGTGACCTGGCTGTGTGAGGAGAAGAAGACCCGGGCAAAGGGGTCCGAAAGGCCGCTGCTGTCGGCTGCAAACAGGCTGCGAGCTTGGTACAAATGGACCCTCAGCTGGAAAATTTGCTTCACTGTGGAGGGGTAAAGAAAAAAAAGCATTTAACAATAAGGTCAGCTAGATTTTCCCTATATTCATAGTGACACACTGTGTGCACAGAATTAAAATGACTAGCAAAATAACTTCCTTGTGGGCATAAATAACCTGGTGTTCACAGAAAACCATGTCTGGAATGACAACAATCAATGAAGAGTTTATTGTTAAGCACAAAACAGATAAGTGATGACCAAGTTGACGGAATGTATCCTTTCCTATATGATTTTGTTTATGGATGCTGTATGTCTGAACTGGACATGTATGGGACCTTCCTAGATCCATAATATATAGGGAGATTTTTGTGGTGTCTCTGTACTGATCTCATATTCAGTGTGATCTTTGTAGTGTCAGTGCTGGATTGGACACCACGTGTCACTTACTCATGTATGTGAGGCTGATAGGCGGAGCAGATTGTGAGCCAGGTCCTTTGAGCATCTTGTTCTCTTCGAAGCCATTGGGCAGGCCAGACAGGAAGTCCTTCCTCTGACGGTTCAGACCCAGCCACAGGTAAATCTCAGTCTTAGCCTGTACAGTCCAGCCAGCTGCCCCAAAGCCTTTCTTACCAGGCAGCTGGGACGAGGAAAAGAAATGAATACAAAATTAGACATGCTAACAGCAGTGGTAGTTCAGAACAAGTGAAAACTGAATGACAGGATGGCAGGTTAGAAAACAAAAAAACTAAATATAATGAATTTCAAGAAGGAAAAAAAGAAACACTGAGAGTGTCAATATTCATCCTTTAGTTTTCTTGAGGTAGAGGAACTGCGCAGACCTTGAAGAAGATGGTTTTGACTTTGCCACAGTCCTTCCCAGTCTCCTCTTCAACCCCAGAGTACAGGATGTCTTTTGAGGGGACACGGGCGTAGGCAATGCGTTTGTTGTTGCTCATCATCCAGATGTAGATGTCAGGGACGCTGTGCTGCGGCTGAAAAAGTAATAAAAGCAAAGACAATCTGGAATGGAATCAAGAGTGATTGATTAAATCCTGAGAATATGCCCTAGAATGGACCCTATCAGGACTTACGTCGTCAGCTAGGAATCTGAGCTTCTGGAGAAAGTTCTGAACCAGCTTGATTTTATCCTTCACTGTATTCTTCTTCACCTGTGTCCTGATGGTCTTAGCCTGCTGACCCATACTCTCCTACGGGCACGCGCAATGTGACAATAACAGTTTTTAGTCCACAAACACAGGATAAATGTTACTCATATGCACAAATATCACTATTCTTAATGGGTCCTGTACCAGTTCCCTCATGCATGACTTGAGTCTCTCTTTGTCCAATTTGGTCCTCCCAGGCTGGTTCTGGTCCTTGTTAGCAAGAGTCAGAAATTGACTGAGGGGGGAAAGATATAAATGATTGCTTTCGTCCAAAACAGCACCCTAAACATGGTTGAAGTAGACAGCCAGCTTGTCAGGGTTTAGGCTGAATGGTGTTCAAAGACCTGCATCCGTTGCTGAGATCCTCCAGGACACCTCGAAGTCGCCGTTCAGGAAAGGCCTTCTCGGTCTTTATGATCTCCTGTACATCGTTTAGACCCTCCTCCTGTTGATGCATCATTACAGAAATGTTGCCACACATCTTTAGTAGGATTGTTGATATCCATTATAATGTTGCAGTAGTATTCTAACTGTTCTATGTTTTCAGGAGGGATTCATCGACCCACCAGTTTATCAGCGATGTTGTCCATAATGTTGGCATTGTACAGTCTTCTTCTCTGGTCCTGCCACCGACTTTTAATGTAAATACATGGCTTCCTCTCAAAGTAAGGGAGGTGAAAGTAGTTTCTGAAAGTTTGAAAAGCATGACAAGACTGACAATGGAACCTAGTGGGAACCACAATTAATTAAAGAGAATGATATCACCGTAAGAAAACTAGGCAAAATACCTCTTCATTATTAGTATATTCACCACCCTTACATCTTCACTGGAATTTGTAAAAACTTTTTATAGTTTAATTGTTACATATGCATCAGAAATGAGTGAGCCTTTTGTTATATCAACCAGCTTTCACCTCTGTTAGTACTGAGCTAATGTGTCTGTTGAGATCTAACCTGTCTGTGATGACCGGTTTCATGGGCGGGGTGGCCGATACTGAGACCAGGTCATTATCATCATCTCCAGCCTCTTCATCACTAGAGCCATGGATAAGCTCCGACTCCTCCTCATCTCCGTCTCCCCCACTCTTCTTCCCTCCACTTGACGCGGGCTTGCCCACATCGTCAATCTCGCTGCCATAGTTACCTGGTTAAATAACAGAATAACATAAAAACAACATAACATATGATGATAGATCCTCAAGGGTTGGTTGCCTGGAGCCAGATTAGGCAAAATCCAAGGAAAAAAGGGCAATCCAGATAACTTCAGAAAAAGCAACCCCTGACTGACTACCTTGCCCAAGAAACCTGACTTCCACATCTTACATGCTTTGAGGCGGTAGGTGAAATTTAGATTGAGATCTGAATTCTGATTTAAAGTACATGGCTTAACTTTGCATGAATCATGATCAGTGTTCAAGCCAAATACCTATTGTAACCTCAAAGTTGATTGGTTTGTCCCCGATCTTCCTGTCAATCATAGTGGCTTCCAGGAATGCCCCAAAGAGGAAAAAGTCCTCTACTTTTCCTGTGGCACTCTGGGTGGCAAGAGAGAGATACATTAAACAGATATACATTACATATGCAAAAGGTTCAGGACTCCACTTTTATAATGGCTTTCTGGTTGGATGAATATGAAAATCTTAATGGAATAACATAAGAGATGCTTTATCTTAATTTTGAAGAGTTTGCTTGTTCATGAGCATAATAATCCTGCAGCTACAGGAACAGTTACTTGTTATGTTATAATTTTAATTTGACTGTAAGTTACAATGAATATCCAAAGTCTACACCTTATTTAAAATGCAGCTCACACTAAAGCTAAAAACCAAACAAATGATTTCAATCCTTTATCAACTTAAATGAAATATTGTAGCCAACAATATCAAAGGGAAAAGAAAATTTAGACTTTTTCAGAAGAAATACCATAATGCTGTGCTTGCTTGGATATTAGCAGTAAGCCTACCCAACCTAGCACACCTGTATTTTGCAATTTCATCACAATCTTCAAATTGTGTGGGGATATTCCAAATACAGCCCTTTTTGTGTCAGTGTAAACATTTTCTATGCTTGAGATCTGGGCTCCAAATGAGCCATTCCAGGACTTTAATCTTGTTGCAAACCATTCCTGCAATTTCCCAGTGAAAGGTGAAATTATTTTTATGCTTTCAGCTTTCCGGCAGAGAGCAGCATGTTTTGTGATATAATATGATACGATTCACAGTCCTCTCTATCCTGACCAGATTATCTGTCACCACTGAAGAGAAGCAGCCCCATATCAAGATGCTGCTGCCACCATGGTTGACAGCTTTCTCATTCAAACATTTAGGAAGGGCATCCTGAATGTCTTAAAAAAACTTATAGGAAATAATGAAGACATTATTTAGTAATAATGAAGACAGTTAATGAAGACATTGACAGTCAACAATAAAAATATAAAAAATATATGAAATTACCTATTTGTTTTCCACTTTAGTATTTTTATTTATAGAAAAAGTTCAGACATGATCTGTCTGGATTTCAGCCTTGATATAAAGAAAAGCTTGAAGAACTCCATTGTCTGAACACATGGGAATACCTCTATTAGTGGAAACAGTTAATAATGTAGCATCAGCGATCAGCTATACAAAGGTGATCTATAATTTAACTGTGACAATAGGACAATGTGTCTGGTAGAGCACTCACCTGAGAGAGAGAAATAGACAGACAGAGAGACTTCATGGTTAGGTTTAGAGATCAGGTTTAGGGTTGGTATTTAGGGTTATAGCTAGGGTTCGGTTATAAGTTTGGGACAAGAGAATAATGTGTGGGTTGCCCACAAGGTTAGTATGATAATAAATGTGGTTGTGTGAAAATGCAAGTGGGTGTGCATATTTACATGATGTGCATGTGTGAGACCCACCTCTGAGATCTTGGGCACACCCTCCACCTGGACCTCTGTGGAGCTCATGATCTCAGGAGAGGAGGTGTCCAGGATCTCCACCCCCAGGCTGATCAGCAGGCGGGCCCTGAATGACACCCCCTCCCCCAGACCCTCGTTCAGATCCTGGTGCTCATCCATGATGGTGTAGCTACGCGTCGACCCATACATGTTCACCCAAGCAGGACCCAGCGTGGGAAGGAAGCCTGGCAGGAAGAGAGTGTGAGGTGAATAGCAATCTAATATGAACTTCTGGAAATTGAAGCGCAAACACAGACAATTTTGGACATTCTTGCACAGAAGCACCTTTGTCTCCATCGTTGGCGATCTTTCTCAGGTCAATGAAGTGCGTCCCGAGGGCCACGTCATTCACTTTGTCTGAGTCTCGGATCTGGACCTTAATGCGTTTACATAGCGGTGGAAACATCTCAGTGAAGATGAGCTGCTCGTTCCAGATCGGTTCGTAGCTGCTCTTCTGGATAGATGTTTTTCCCTGGGATCACAAGGCAGTCCAAGTAGACAGTACAATAAAACAACTTGTGCCCATAGGATATAACATGCAATAGGCCTGACAGAATAGCAGAGGATATATTAGCATAATGTAACACAACAATGTTATTACTTACTTTTTGTCCAGCGAACAGCACTTGTACATAAGGGTCCACAAGGTCCTTGTTCTCTCCTATGAAAGCCTTCTTGACGTTAGCCATGATGCTGGTGTTCATCTTGGGAAGCCCCTCGGCTTTGTAAACCTTCAAATAGTAGCGAGCCCATTGGCGTTCCGCGGGAACCCCCTCGGGTATCAGCAGATTACTGGAAACACAAAAAGAACACATTCATCTTTTAGCATTTAATAAACCACCCTATGCAAAGTAACATCCAGGAACAAGTTGGGTTACAGATGAACTCTGGACAGATGATTGTCTCTCTTAAATAACCTGTTAAACAGAGGGTGCAGTGCATTTCCGCTCCCCATGAACTGATGCACACCTTGAACCAGCAGCCTTTAACTACAAGACCAACAGTCACCGTGTGGGACGGGACAGCTTTCGTAGGACACATTAGATCTTAGTTTAGTGCAGCTTCACCTACAATCCCAAACGACTACAGTTACTGCTTTACACACTCGTCATTATTACCCTTCTATATCGTCTTCATCTGTTTCGGTAGACTTGTGTGGAGTTTTGATGTTGTCCCCTTTCCCCACGACAGCGATGTCACATTTAACATAACCTTTGCACCCGGCTGTGATGTCATCAGGGTCAGACAGAAGGGCCCATTTGTGGAAAAACTGGTGTTCTGTTGGCAAACATTCATATTGGATTATTCCTACATATATGGGTCAGTACCAGAGCCGTAGATACGAGTTTCGATATTCAGTAGGTCATTAGTAGCTACCGAGTTTTCTCTCCAGTTCTCTCTAACCTGGCTGTGAGTAGACTGTGCCTACATCCAGTTTGAAAGAGCCAACCAAGGTTCCACTACGCAGCAGGTTCTTGGAGTGGATTACCTGATGGATGGGGGACCAGAGTAAAGAATGCGTTGATAATACATGATCTGAGTTGAATTACAGGAAAAACTGTATACATTTTGGGCCTATCCAATATTTTGTGCTGTAGGCAAGGAGGTGAATAGGGTCTGTAGCATCATATGTATCCTACTAAGGCTACTCACCGACACCTTCAGGATTTTGTCAAACAAAACATCGGGCGGGACGTGGAAGTCGAAGACAAAATACTGAAAGAGAAGTGAGACTTCAAAAAAATGCATGAGGGTAATGATGTTGAAAACTACACAGCCTTTTACTGAGACTACACAGCTCTATGGGCTACTACGATTCTGTGAACGTTGTTATCATCGTCCATAGGGAGTTGGTTACCTCATTGTAGTATGGGCAGTTTGTTGACTCCTTCATCTGAGTGTATTTCTTATCATCTCCGATCTCCACACAGACCACTGGATCCATGTTGAGCCCTACCAGCTGCCTTGCCTCTATGACGGTAACACTAACCTGGTGAAACAGTACAATCGTGTAAAACTCTTGGGATTACAATACATTTTTACATATGCTGATAACTGCTTGACATATTGAGCATATATTGTAATTTACTTGGTAATCCATTGGTCGACCGGCACTAGGTTCCATTTTTATGTCTGGTTTAGATCTGGTGATAGACAGACATTAGGAAGATGTTTCAGTCAGATTAAATCAATGCAGACCTACATTACAGAATTGTAATAACCACAGGATTCTACATTGTAAACAATATCATTAAAACACTAGCCTTCAATCCAACACTCAGATGTTGTTTCTCTCTAATCTAACTAGAGCTACACATTAAGTGTACACCAAATGGCCATAGAACTGCGCCCTGTGCTCACCTCTTGTTGGACACATTAGTGGTGACGGCTGTGACAGAGGCCAGGGAGATGGCATCGGGGTCTGGGCCCCCCTTTCCTCCCATACCTCCTGTGAAGTCCAGGTCCTCTGTCTCCAAGATGGCGGCCTCGTCGCCTGGACAATCACAGTCAAGTAGGCCACACCTGTCAGAACAGCCTGACAGGATGATGATAGCTAAGCTCGACAACCACAGCCCTTTAAGGTTGTTTGTGCCCCTTTTCAAATTTCTCATTGGTTATGTATGTTAATGTTTGCAAATTATTCACACAAATAAAAAATGAAAAACACAGTCATTTAGTCCAAACGTTTGTATAAAAATACATTTTCTTCCGGTGTTTTACCAGAAAAAAATGTAATGGGTGGTTGCAGTATTGTGTGTGTTATACCATACTCTACCTCCTCCTTTTCCATGATCTGACTTATGTCCACGTGACTTCTTCATGGTTCTGAACAGTCCTTTTCGTGCTCTGTGAATAAATAAATGTAAGGTTACATTTTGGGAGGTTATTCATTGTGTAGTAGCTTCTAGTAATTTCTTTGTTCATGAAACAATTTTAAGATAAAAGCCTAACCCTAAACAGTCCACTACTTTTGACCAGAACCCTAGTGCACTATGTAGGGAGTCTATGTAATCCACTACTTTTGACCAGAATCCTAGTGCACTATGTAGGGAGTCTATGTAATCCACTACTTTTGACCAGAATCCTAGTGCACCATGTAGGGAGTCTATGTAATCCACTACTTTTGACCAGAATCCTAGTGCACTATGTAGGGAGTCTATGTAGTCCACTACTTTTGACCACAACCCTAGTGCACTATGTAGGGAGTCTATGTAGTCCACTACTTTTGACCACAGCCCTAGTGCACTATGTAGGGAGTCTATGTAGTCCACTACTTTTGACCTGAGCCCTAGTGCACAATAAAGGGAGTCTATGTAGTCCACTACTTTTTAACAGAGCTCTGTGTGGGCCAAAGTCAAAGTCAAATGTCAGGGTGAACAGGGATCCTTATGAACAAACAGTGTTTCATTAAAGACTGTTTTCATCTCCTCCACCACACCCGTATTTGACGTAATTGGAGAGATTAATAATTTACTTCATAAGACCTTGATCCTCAATTAACTACGGATACATTTCACAATGATTTCTGCACAAAAAAACACTCACATTAAACTTTCATATTAAAACAGAAAAACACATGTGACACCTAATCTAATCACAAGTCAAGATGTTTTTTATCATTCCAATTCTACTCAATTCTACTTTGCTAAAAAAAACTGAATGAGGCAGCATATGGAAACAAACTGAATGAGACAGCATATGGAAACAAACTGAATGAGACAGCATATGGCAGCAAAGTGCCCAGTAAAAACAAAATAATGCGTACCTCACCATTTAAAAAATCATTCATGTATTCCAGCTGGTATGCAATTAAAGCCTTTCAGCGCAACACAAGAAATTCTGAATAAAGCAACTGACCACAGCTCTGTTGAGACTACACCACTAAAAAACTCTGATTTCATCTGTAAATTAATGTAAATGATTTGGTTTTCTCAAAGATTTGTGAACAGAAACCTATTATGAAACTAACCATGAAATAATTCCTTTCATATTGTTCTGTATATGACTGTTTATGTTGAATTAATTTAAGTTTTTAGGTCACTTGGTTATTCATGCATATCCAGTGGCTGAAAAAAACGGAATATTTTTACATATAACTTTCTCAAAGTTCACAAAAATGTTCTCAATAATATAACAAAATATAATTATTAAACTACCTACATATTATAACAGAAAACATTTGACCATAGAAATGACAACTGCAGTAGAACAGAAAGAAAATACTTTTTTTTTTTTGACCATTTGCAATTCAAACCGACAATGAATGCTTGTAGATCAAACTGTGAGTAAGTTATATACAGCAGATGCACAACTCTTTAGAAATCTGATTTAAAAATGCTGAAAATAAAGTTTACACATACCATAAAAGAAAATGACACACTTTCCTTTTCCTCAAATCACCTCCCAATGGTTCCTGATGAAAAGACAAACCAAACTGTGAGGGTTTGAATTGTTCTTCAATAAAGTTATCCTACATAGCCTATTTCTCCATTTACATTGCAGAAACAGAAAGGACACAAAGTAAAGTTGCACTAAAAAAGAATAAGGTTTGTTCCAGGCAGACGTTGGGCTGGAGTGATGTGATATGTCAATGAATAGTGTATGAGTGTCGAACCCGAGACAAAAAGGTAAGGTAAACTAGCTAGGCTGATGAGAGAGAGACGTCACCACTAACAATTCTCCCATGCCAGACGAGCTAACAAGACTGGTTCCACCAAGTTACAGCACTTTCTTAATAATATATTTTTATTATTGTATTATTGTTTAACAACTCTCTTTTAGGTAGGGTGCTTAATACTACTACTACTGCTACTACTACTACCACTCCGCTACTACCACTACCATTAGTACTACTGATAATAATAACTATTTTAAATGGATTCCGAAATGTTTTTACAGTATTAAATGTTTTGTTATAATGATAATTTAGACAAAGCTCAGCTTACAGATGTCTTGGAGACAAACCAAATCAGGCACATCTTCCTTTTGCTTACAGCTATCTTAGGGCCTAAAAAATCAGAGGGGTCATTATATATTTTTAGAAATGTTTAAGAAAATGCAAGCTCTGCTGTACAGTACATTTTATTCAGTGTGTCTGAGAGGTAAGAGAAGACGTTTCTGCAAAGAGTCCATGGCTTAGAATGCCCTTATATTGGTAAGGGCACCAAATGTAGTTTTAAAAATGTTGAGAACAGTGGGTTCGGCAGAAAAGGTATACATATTGTTATTTCTGCAGAAAATCTGAAAACCGTTAATATGTGTGAGATTGGGTGTGAGTATGTAGGGGACAATGTCAGTTAAAGAATTATGTGACCTCTGAATGAATTTCCAAATAAAACTTTAGAGCATGTTGATGATGAATGACATACCATAAATCATTTATAGTGTACTACTCCAATAGGGATCTCTTCTCAGTGTTACTTCCTTGGTAGACAAGGTCTGCCATGCATCTACAGAAAGCATCAAACCCTACTCTCAAGATCGAGCATTTTATTATTATTTATCTTGGTTTAAAATTGCTTTCAACATTCAAGGTTTTTGACTACAAGTCTCCTATCAACAATCCCACATCTCTAAATTGGAATGTGGTGTAAATCTGACCCAAATCCAACCACATCATTTAACAACGACTTGTTCCAGGAACTAAAATGTTTTCCCCCAAAATGTCATGATAATTAAGCAAAAGGCCTGGATTATGGGTATATGCTTGTGTTCAACACAGGTTCCACTGAAAAGTACAACTAACCAGCTCATCAATAAAACACACACTATGTAATCCATACGTCTAATGTTGCCTGTATCTGATGAAGCAAGTCTGTCAATTATTTAGGCTTTGGTTCCAGTCAATGTTGATTGAGTTATTGTCATTATATGAAGGCATCACCCACATCAAAAGGTATTTTGGACCGGATGTAAAAACCTTTGACTATCTGTGGTCACTAAATTTGTCGTTTCACTGATCATAAGACTAGGGCTGACAACCCTGAGATCTTGCAACATTTCCAAACTGTCCTTCATATAATCGTGGCTACTGACCCTAAAGCTGTTGTATACTGGTAGTTAATGGTTTAGAACAATAAAAAGCATTTATTTTTCATACTCATAGTATAGAATTCAGGGTTTGGACTACCTGCTATGATTGTTTCCAGTCACATTTATATAGAGGCACATTATAACGTATTTGATTTCGAAGTGTCCTGTTCTGTTTGGATTATGTGGAACTGTAGCTTCTTTCAAAGACAAAGAAAACAAAAATAAACACTGTCCTGTTTTTGACATTTAGGGTGGCACTTGCTGGGCTAAGTTGAGGGTTGAATATTTGTGAGCAAAAATAATATTGAAACTCTACTTTAGGTCGCCTCTGATATATTTCCTAGCCTTATTAGTTGTGTATCAGCAACATTCTACTACTACAGCTACCAAGTTGCGTAACCTCAGCCATCAGTGTGCAAACCAAACTGTGTGGGGTGCAAAGTGGTCAATCCAACCAGTTCTTCAGAGGGTTCTGCTGAACAACATGAGTCAACAAGGTGATGTGTCGGATGTCGTGATACTAGTGGTGACCTCCACTCACCAGTCCTTGTTGATAGACCGGCCCTTTAATTACTCGATTTAGTCCCAGGGCTTGGTCTGTGGGGATTTGATCAGCAGTCTCCTACCCTGTCCCAAATGGCACCCTATTGTTTATACAGTACACTATCAGGTGCCATTTGGGACAGGATTTCACTCTTCGGCAATGTCAGTAACAGGGTCACCCCCTGCATGCTGTCATTAAGGACCTTCAGATTACGGACCTCCCTGTAACTCATTCTCTGATGTGTGGTTAACAAGAAGGCCAGGAGACAAACTGGTAGCTAGAAACTGACACAGGAGGCTCACGACACCGGCGCACTACACCGTCCTAGGTTTCTTTCTATTCATATAACTTTTTTCCCTCTCTTCTTTCCCAGCTGAACATGAATGAAAGATGTCTGTCCAGATGTGAATCCCCCAAACTTTATCCACCAAAATATATTGTAATTTTTGTGTAAAATGCTTGTGTATTTTACATTGTCTTCCTTTTCTTCAGTTCACTGATGGTCTGACATTCTGTAGTAGAGTTCTGATGCAGAGGAGACATTTTTATTATTTTCATGATAGCAAGGAACCCAGGTCGCACTGCAATTCCAAACTCTGACACTGCATGAACTTTTATCTTAGCAGAGGCAAGAGATTTGCAGATCCTTGAATGTTGTTCTAAAGTTGTGTATGAAATATTTTACTTTTTGTAACTTGATTATATGACTTTGTGACACTGGAGCCCTAAAAACAGCTTTGCAAACCTTCCCAGAACATAAAAGAATTGCAACAGAATCAGTTCAGGAATTTATTTACATCATGGCCCGATAGTGCCAGTTGCCTATGTATGCTAAGAACATTACCCCGATGGTAAGGGTCAAAGTTACTTAGATTTACATCTGTGCAGAAAGTTTGCATTACCTTGGAGAATTGGTAATATATTGCTCTGGAAAATATTAAGAGACCACTACACCTTTTTCTTTCTTTCCAAAAATGTGGGAACGGGATGTTTTGAGTGAGGAAGGGTTCAAATTAATAGACCACAGCAAATTGAACACTTCTGTTCCTCACTCAAAACTTTCCTTTTTAGTGTTTTTGGAAAGGATAGAAAAAGGTGCAGTTGTCGCACAATTTTTTCCAGAGCTGTATGTACCATTTGTAGAGAAAATATGAGTGAGCAAGCAACATTTCTTATTTCTTATTGGATTCACATTCAATTGTAGGTCATAACAGAGTGGCACAATCATAAAACAAAACAAGGTAACAAAGAAAAAAAATGAACCGACCCCTGTTCAAACGTCTGCATACCCTAAGTTCTTAATACTGTGTATTGCCCCCTTAAGCATCAATGACAACTTGTAGTCTTTTGTAATAGTTGTCTATGAGACCCTGAATTCTTGCAGGTGGTATAGCTGCCCATTTGTCTTGGCAAAATGCCTCCAGCACATGCAAAGTCTTTGCTAGTGTCTCTGTGATATTGAGGTCAGGAGACTGTGATGGCCACTCCAATACCTTTTTCTTCTGTAACCACTGGAGGGTCAACTTGACCTTGTGCTTAGGGTCATTGTCATGCTGGAATGTCCAAGAGTGTCCCATGTGCAGCTTTCGTGCAAAAGAATGCAAATTGTGTGCCAGTATTTTCAGATAAAATGCTGCATTCATCTTGGCCTTTATTTTCACAAGATTCCCTGTGCTTTTAGAGCTCACACACCCCCAAAACATCAGTTAGCCACCACCATGCTTCACAGTGGGGATGATATTCTGTTAGGCCTTGTTGAACCCTTTTCAAACATAGTGCTTATGGTTGTGACCATAAAGCTCTATTTTAGTCTTGTCACTCCAAATGACAGTGTGCCAGAAGCAGTCGAGCATATTGTAACCAGGCTTTTTTGTGGCATTGGCGCAGTAAAGGCTTCTTTCTGGCAATGCGACCATGCAGCTAACTTTTCTTCAAGAATAGTCGAATTGTGCTCCTTGAAATAACCACACCGTCATTTTCCAGAGCAACATGTATTTCTTCTGAGGTTACCTGTGGGGTTTTCTTTGTATCCCAAACAATTCTTATGGCAGTTTTGGCTGAAATCTTTCTTGGTCCACCTGACCTTGGCTTGATATCCCTAAAAATTCCACTTCTTAATAAGTGATTGAACAGTACTGACTGGCATTTGCAAAGCTTTGGGTATATTTTTATATCTTTTTCCGTATTTATAATGTTCCATGACCTTGTTACGCAGGAATTTTGACAAATCATTTCAGTATCTAGCCTGCTCAGTGCATCCACATGAGAGCTAATAAACTCATTGACTATTTATACACAGACACTAATTGCAATTTTAAATGCCACAGGTGTGTGAAATTCACCTTTAATTGTCATTTTCACCTGTGTGTGTCACCTTGCGTGTCTGTAACAAGGCCAAACATTCAAGGGTATGTATATTTTTGATCAGGGCCATTTGGGTAATTTCTGTTATCATTATGATTTAAAAGGGAGCCAATCAACTATGTGACAATAAATTGCTTCATATGATCCCTATCCTTAAATAAAATACAGTTTTATTGCATGATCAGTCATGTTTTCCAAATCAATGCCAAAATTTCACAATTTCTGCCAGGGTATGCAAACTTATGAGCACAATTGTATTTTGTGCAAGCTGGTCAAAATATAATCCTAAAAGTTTACCAAAGTACTCAAATTGCTGATCCTAATTATCACTGCAGGATGGGTGATTCCCTCAGACTGCCAAAATATACACTTGCCAACTAAAGGATTTATTAAAATACCACACTTGGTACAAGTGTTAATTTGAAATGACTTAATATTCATATTACAACCTTTCCCTATTGTACTTTGTTTGAAAGCAAGGAGACTTAGGTTACATCAATGAATATGCATGAGGTTGCAATTGAGCTCTTACAAAATAACACCTTTATCATTGAAGTCTACAGTGAACCATAGAATAACTATATCCACCATGCAATCCTATCCATGTAGGCCTACGCCGTCCCAAACGGTAACATGCTGGATAGACAGATGATGGCTGTTGATGTTTGTGCTCCAGTGGCTTTTTTGTAGGTATGCCATCTGATGACTGGGTGTAATGTGTCATCCTGACACTGTCTCCTGAGGCTTCCACCTGGCATAGTAAAGGCATAGAGAGACAGGAGACAGAAGCATTGTCCATAAGAGTGCATGTTCCTAACTGGCTTTGAGCAATGGCGATAGGGTCTTTTGTAAGCATCTGTCATTGAATTTCGTTTTTGAACTTGTTAGTAAGGACCTCTCATGTTCCAACTTTGATGGCAAAATTATTAAAAAATATATTGGTTATGCCTCTCCGGCTCTAAAAGCAAGTAAACGATGACAGTATTATCCGTCTTTGCTACCACTATTAGGCTTGGCCATATATTAGACTCTTCATGACATATTTTCCAAAGGATGATTTAATATGGCTAAAAGTTATGTCATCTGAAGTCGACCGTTGAGCTGTTATATTATTATGTTACATTATCTTTACCATATAGTTATAACAGCCGGGCACCATAAATATCCCTAGCATCCGGCACAATCCAAAATAGTGACGTTTCGCGTGAATTCCTGTCTTTCAACACTTGGCGGCGTGGCAGGACAACATGGAGCCAGCAACATAGCTGAAGTCTGTAAAAATAAACCAAAATATGTAAATGCGTAATTTTCTTAACTGACCGCTTTCAACTGCCAATCGTACAGGTAAGCAGTAAGCGTTTTGACCAAATGTGTAGCTTTAATAGTTATTCAACTAACGCACGTCATCAACTAAGCCAGATCGCTCGCTAGTTTGCGGAAAAAAACACCCTCTAACCTAGCTCTGTTCCGGGGCGTCACGTGCGACTTTTTTAACGCCCTGTTTCGTGTCGTGATCGCCTTCACTACACAACCTGCCTAAACCATAGTGATTCGCCAGATTACATCTTTAATTTATCAAAGAACCAATTTAAGGTATTTCTAGTCCTTTATTAAATAGTCCATGCGCATGCGTTGTAGGGAAGATCAGATCGTCAACAGGCGCATGTACCAGAGCTATATAAGCTAGTTGCTGAGACGTATTGCTAAGTGAAAATAACTTGTTTACCAGTAACGTTAATGTAGTTACGTTATTTTGAATACATTTTTTAAAAGTATTTCTAATCCCTACACAACCGTAGGATAACTATACTGCCATGGTAGTGTGGCAGTGGGTACGGACAAAACATTTGCTTGTAACACAGCCTGTGTTAGCTAGATAACTAAGTTGTGTGTTGCTAACGTTGTAGCAGCAGTTCTATTAAAATTGCTTCTACGAAATAAAGCTAGCTAACTAAACAGTAATAATCAAATGTAGGTTATGTTTCAAACTCCGTTTTTTTGTTCAAGGTATCAGCCAGTCAGAATGACGGAGGAACCTGTACCGAAAAAGGTGAGTTAGTTACTGGTAACATGCATTGACCTTTCTCAAACGGAGTTTTGACTCACGTGACTTAGTCAGACTTCACAGGAAGCAACTATTGTTTCTAGTACAGTTATTTCCCATTTGTGTCTCTAGGTTCGCCTCAGTGAATCTGATCTGAAGACTCTTACAAGAGAGGAGCTCTGTGAAAGGTATTGCTATGTGTTTGCTAACAATTTTTTTGTACATGTCTGCAAGAGGAGCTACATTTGCATATGCTCGTTTTTAACTACACTGTCACTTATATATTTTTTTAATATGCTTTCAGATGGAAGCAGGAGGAAGCTTACGTGCAGATGCTTGAGACTAAATATGCAGAGTTGAATTGTAAGTTACACTGAACTCTGTGTTAAACAATGTTATGCATAGATGATCATTGACCAAATGTTTTCTTCAAAGTTCTGCACAAACAACTGAAACGTATTCTGTTCTGAGTGCAGCAAATGATGTGACAGGCCTTCGGGAGTCTGAGGAGAATCTGAAACTGCAGCAACAAGAGGCAGCAAGGAGGGAGAACATCCTGGTTATGAGGCTGGCCACGAAGGAGCAGGAGATGCAAGAATGCACTGTGAGTGTTATGTCATGCTGTTGATTATTGCTTATTGAAGTCTGTTAAGTTGACCATTGCGGAATTAATGTTGACACAGTCAAACGACTTCAGTTGGTAGGAACACATCACAGTGAGATTTTGTATTCAGGAAACTTGATTTACTTTCTGTGGTTTTTCAGTTTTTTTTTTTTTTTTTTTAAGAACTCAGTGTTTTGGTTATGATATGGTATGGTTGGATTTGGTATGGATTGACAGCTGTTTGGCAGCTGAAAGCGATCAGTTGAGGAAAATTACACATTTACATATTTTGGTTTATATGTTATTTTCAGACCCAGATCCAGTACCTGAAGCAAGCCCAGCAACCCAGTGTGGCCCAGTTGAGATCTACCCTGGTCGACCCAGCAGTCAACATGTTTTTCCTCAAGATGAAGAGTGAACTGGAAGAGAACAAAGACAAACTGGAGCAAGCCCAAAATGAACTGAGTGCCTGGAAATTTACACCTGATAGGTAAACCACACCAAAATAACCCTCGATCCTCCAGCCAAAGACCGTGCCAGCCAGACCAGAGACACTCCTCTGCAAGATTGCAAAATGGAGGGGGAGCAAGGCAGGAAAATGCAGTGCGCTCAAACATGACTGTGATTTTAAAACCAAATAAAAAAGGAGTCAGATCATCCCCCACTACTGCACACGTCCTAAACTCTCTGTCAGGTGAACTGGTTTCTGCTCTGAGGGACCTTGGTAAAGGGGCTTGATGGATTCGGGACCTGCTCAGAAGAGACGGTCACTGACATTCTCCCACCAAATCCTTCCCCGCTAGGAACATTGATATACTTTCTGTTTGAACTGGACATTTCATTGTGAATGGCTTAGCTCTCGAACAAAAGTACCTTTTTGTCTCCTTAGTGCATGCTTTCTCCTATAAACACTACCTTTATGTCCCTGACCTGACCCCATTCCACGTATAATATAGAGTTAAATTAACTGGTTGAAATGATGGATTGTGCACGAGGCCCAGTCCAGAGAATGTTAAATACTAAAGACATTGATTGTATTGATGCTGGGCTTGCTTCAAGGAGTCATCTTGAACACCTTTTTTCTCAGTAATATGAACAATACCCAGGTATGACTGTTTTAATCTTATTAATCGCTTAATGATCCTAACCCTTTCTCTTCAGTTGAATAGTGCAATGGGTCGTACGCTGACCTGTGTTACCGTGGAAATATTAAGGTCCATTTCAGATGTGTTTAAATGCAAGCTTGAACTTTTTCAGCCATTGTAACTAGTACAGGTAGCACTGTAAGAATTTAAGTCAAATCAGAACAAGGTGTATTGTATCGTGTATATATGACAGAATATTGTACATGTGTGGACTGTACAGGTTGTTACATTAAATAACTCCAAATGTTCTGTCTGCGGGGAGCATGGGGGCGCATGGAACTGTCCCGTCATGTATGTCGCACATCCGGTTGACGTTGAGCCATCTCCTCTGCAGCCAGACGGGGAAGAAGCTGATGGCTAAGTGCAGGATGTTGATCCAGGAAAACCAGGAGTTGGGCCGACAGATCTCTCAGGGTCGTATTGCCCAGCTGGAGGCTGAGCTGGCACTGCAGAAGAAGTACAGTGAGGAGCTCAAGAGCAGCCAGGATGGTGAGTACCGTATTTGCGTAGCACATCTGATGGTGTAATGATGCCATTTAGCAGATCTTTAGTAAATACACACTAGCTATGGGTGTGTGTGTGTGTGACCTACAGCTATGTTGATGGGTCTTTCTCACTGGTCTCTGCACAGAGTTGAATGACTTCATCATCCAGCTGGACGAGGAGGTGGAGGGCATGCAGAGCACAATCCTGGTCCTTCAGCAGCAGCTCAGAGAGACTCGCCAGCAGCTAAATCAGAGGGAAGGCTCTGTTCCTCTGTCTGGTCCCACCTCAGCCCCCCTGGACCACCAACCAGAACCAGAGAATGACCGTGAGATGGAATTGGTCAAGACCAATGGACCAGGCAACACCAGTCCCTCTAATGGGACAGAGACAGATTCTGGCCCCTCCCCTCCCACAGAGACAGAGAAATGCGTCAATACAGAGCAGGATCAGGAGTCCCTACAGTCCCCCTCCAACACAGGCACGGACTCCAAACTCTCTAGCCACTCTAGGACCATAAACAAGCAGCTTATCCAGGGCTATTATGAGACTGTAGACTCCCCCGCAGGTAGCGAGACCTCAGCCACACAGCACTCTATTGACTCAAACCAGGACCCCCAGGAGGTCAGGATAGTGACACGGACTAGGTCTGGCAAGGACTGCAGGACTGCGGGCTCATTACATACCCAGAATGGTTTGAATGTCACAATGTAGGGTCCCAGACATTTAGGACTGGTCCCCCTGACCCACTTTATGCCTAGCTGTGGACTTATCTTTTAATGGATCTAATTCATGCCCAACGGTACTGGCCTGGGATTCTGATGGAGTCAAGGAGTCCCATATAGAAAACAAAAGGTTCACCAGTAGATGCTGAATATGAGGATTCAGTGAGACATCGTAATGATTTTTATATAATACAGTGAGCGTATTGTCTCAGTTTGTGCACGTATGATGGTGCGCGATGGTTACAACAATGCAAAGTCAGACTTTTATTTGTTTTAAGTGGAACAAGTTTGCAAACTGATTTTAAGTTGTCATATGCAGCTTAATTTATAGTTTTGAACATTAATATGATTTCCCATTGTGAAAAAGTAATGTTTACAAAAATGTGGCATCCTGAATTTGTTAGATGTTCATTTCCGACAATAAAGACTTTTGTATATAATGAATGTCTTACTTTATCTACAATAGATTACTCATATAGTTGTGTGAAGAGTCCAGAAAACTCAAAATACAACATATTTAGTGTGAGTCCTTTCCACCATGTTTACTGTACTACTAGACATGTGAAGAGTGACCTTTCCAGCCCTTTCATCAGTGGCTGTGATGGGTAGAAGACAAAAGGAAACTAGTGTACAGGACAGAGCCTTCCACTTGGATGTGGGAGGCTTAATAAGAACCAAAGGCCTTAAGGAAACTACAGTCAATGCACACTACTTCTAATGTTTTTCTGCCGTCTATCACATTTGTGTTCTTGACAACTGCTGTAGTCATAGCTGGTTGACCATCACTCAATGAAGACCTCCACCTAGTGGTGGATGTTGATGCTGACTCACCCAGGCTAGAGTGAAGCATTGTGGGACTAAAGTATAAATATCCATCCCCTGCCTCCGATTCATAACGAGGACAGTGGAGTGCATCGGTGCGAGTTAATGTCCGTTTTATTTTGTATGTCCGAAATGGCACCCCCATGATGTGCACTCCTTATCAGTCCCATACTCATGAACCCACTAGAGTGCAGCATGTTGGGAAAAGAATGCCATTTGAGGCACACAATACAGCACTATACCACTGTTGTCCGGGCAACCATTCACTGAACAAGGCCAGATAGATTAATATGCCTTCCAGTCTTTGTCTGCCTCCTTTTTGTCCCTCCCCTATTTCTCCTGCACTAAATAAATATATTTCTCATTCATTTAGGTGACACTCCCTATTGGACCTGGTCAAAGGCAGTGCTCTACATAGGGAATGCGACCTATGTCTGCTTGCTTCCATTCAGCAGTGTATGGTACTGTGGAGTGGTGGGTGGAAATAAAGTGACAGGACTGCAGTACTGTGAGAATAGCTAAAGGGAGCAGGGCAGAACTCTAGGGGCTGGGAGAGACATTTAAAAGGAAAGTAACCATTTCAGCGTGGGGCTGAGCCTTTTCCCTGGGCTGTGACCTCTACAAATCCAGCTTGTAAGTCAGCCTTATAGGAACTGGGAGACATACATTTATATTCTCACAGATTTTCCTCATTGTGTTATTTGGATTATGCCTATCAGGGCTTATCACGTCACTGGACCTGGACGCAGGATCTAGTCAGCCCAGCATTGCAGCAACTCAAATGGTTTTGATCCGTTTAACCCAAAGGGCTTATTTCCTCCCTTTTCTGTTCCTTCTTGTTTGAAAGGCACAGATGAGCAAAGCGGCTGAAGCGAGAGGCCGTCGGTCCGCTACACATTGAGCACAGGGGACCAGAAGCCCCCTTCAGTGCAGCACAGGCATCCTGAAATAGAGATCTAGGCGGAGAGCCTGTGTTGTGTGGCAGAGCTGTGGCATGCCCTGCTCAGTGCCTAGCACTAGCATGGCCGTGATACAGGAGAAGAAACCGAGGGAGACCCCGAGCAAGAGGAACGCACCACAAGAAGATAGGAAGAGGCTTTGTACCAGAGAAAATCAGGACAACCAGAAGGACTGCAGAGCTGGGAGACAGGGAGGCGAGTACCGTCATTTTGATGTCTTTACTGTCTATAGAGAAAGCTGGAATTCAGGGTGGCTTTCTTACGGTGAGAAGTGCACTTTGCTGGGAGGTGTTCATTGGGTTAGAATGACGGGAAGTTTGTTGTCGTACCTTTGCTGTTTAATGTTAATGCTGGGCAGCGGTCTGAACCAGAATCAGCCAGATTCAGCCTCTCCTTCCTAGTTCCTCAGTGGGCATTTGCTCCATCATGAATCTAGGGTATATAATGAAGTCATTATATATAGCATCTAAGCCAGGGGAATAAGAACATGTCTATGCATCAGGTGATCTGACATTGCCTCATATTTAGATTTTTATGTAACAAGTTGGGTAATGAAGTAGTCTATCAAATCGCCCAATCAATAGCACTCATTGATACACTGATGTCTGTTATTAATACATTGATGTCTGTTATTGTGACTTGAAGGCTCAACAAAGAAGATTGTTTCTGTCTTTCTTGTACGTCTTTTGCACCAAAATGTAGAGAAGGAAATTACAGAAACTTGTGAAAGTATTCAGATCCCTTCACTTTCTCCACTTGTTTTGTTGTGGACTTCAGTCATTTTGAATTATTGAATCATTCCCCCCCCCCACTACAATACCCAATAACGACGAAGCAAAGCACCTTTTTAGACCCGAAGCACATGACCTGAAGCACACGGCCATGATAACACCGTGGAGTTGCTTCGGGATAAGTCTGTGAATGTCCTTGTCCTGAACTTCAACCCCCTTTGAATACCTTTGGGGAGACCGATGTTCCTCATCCAGTCTTACAGAACTTGAAAAGATATGCAAGGAAAAATCAAAGAAATCCCCAAATCCAGGTGTGCAAAGCTAGCAGATGCACACACAAGAATACTTAAAGCTATGATTGCTGCCAAACGTGTTTCTACAAAGTTGAGTAAGGGGTCTGAGCACTTCTAGATGAGATGTTTCAGTTTGCGATCACATCATTATCATTATTTGAAATTTTGTAGAGATTAAAGGCAGAAATGTATCACATAAATCAACAGCGTTTGTGAGAAAGTGAAGGGGTCTGATTACTTTCCGAAGACACTGCAGTACTAATCACTGGGCCGTGACTGTAAAAAACTCCCTTAATCCTTAATCAGTTCTGTACAACCTACTGTGAAACAGCTCTTTGTTTCTGTCCTCTTCTGTCTTTATTTGTGTTTGTTTTGGCCTCATCTCCATTTAGACCTTTGGCACTGGCATTTGTTTACCCCTGCAAGGCACAACCGGAACAGGCACAATACTGAAATAATAGCTCTTTTATTAACAGCTTACCCACTTATTAGTAAGCTTAGGTGGACTTCAACTAGTAGAATGTTTGTAACCTCTCTGGAATGAAACATCTAAGATTCTTTTTTTAAAAGTATAGTATATTATATAAATTTTATTTCTATAATAATTATTAATCCTTTTACTTGAGGCTTTATAAAAATAATACTGTGAATAAACGTCATTGTCATCTATCAGTCCGTGTCGCCATGTATCCTAGCAACATTCCGAGTGTCCTTGGAAGTGACAAAAAGTTATTCACAGTGGGAATGCAGTTGTTTTCTGCAGTACTATGGTACTGTATAAGCCAAAACCACCTCTGGGGTTTATTGCCCTAAAGAGTCGTTTTATTTGTATGTAGTAAGGCCATAGATTAGACAATTCTGGAGGACACTGTACATTGTAATGGTAGTCATAATACCACCTTAAACCTCTGGCAAGTAGCCTAGTGGTCAGAGCAGCTGACCAGTAAATGAAAGGTTGCTTGTTTAAATCACTAAGCCCCAAAATGTGCTGCTTATTCTTATGCAAGGCAGTCAGCCATACTTTCTCCTGCAATTCCATTTCAATTGAAGGTTCTGCTAAATGTTTTCTAAATGTCTTTTAAAATGTCAAATGTTTTATAACAACTTATTCCCGTGTGATAATGTTTCTAAATAAATAACATTGATTTTGAACCTGTGGAAAATGTCAGAACATGAGGTTTTCTTTATTTTGTTATCAGAAAAAGGCACTGAAGAGGTATGTTCAGAGAAGAGGAGAACTGTGGTATGTTCCCCGGCCTCGGTCAAATCAACTCTGATCAGAACCAGCCATGGAAACCCAACAGCACCAGGAGGTCTGGATTCAACTTTGTCTGGTTGGCTGTCTTTAGCATACATGTACATTAAACAGATTTGGTCTAGACACTCCCTCATCCGCATCCAGTCTGTCTCCTTTTCAGAACCCATTAAAGGGAAAGGTTAGAGTGCTTACATATCCCAGGGGTTTTGAATAGAAAGGAGAAAACATTATGCAAGAACATTATGAAATGTAGATCTTTCCTCTATCTACCTCTATACATAGCATCTGTTCTTATCCCTGTCTGTCTCCTCTATCACTTTTTCTCACCCTGGGGTGTTACTTGTTCTTTGTGGGTCAGCCGTCATGAGTTTTCTTGCTCTGACGTCCACTATAATAATCAACACATTTTCAATGTCATGTATTGTTCTTACACAATTACTTGGTATATCATATCGTGTCCTCAGAAACCATTTCAATGTCATGTAATGTCATGTCTTAACTTGATCTCCATTTGAACTCAGTAAACTATTGTTTTCAGTCTGGCCTGACAGGATGAAATGTTTCTTTCACACAGACCAGCTACAGCTGACCCATCATGATCAGTGACTTCACCAACCCATACTGTATATATAGTGACTGTTACTACTTTTTTACCTTTCCAGGGCCACAGACGCTGAAGGTTGATGACAGACTTAGATTAGCAAAGGAGCGAAGGGAGGAGCATGAGAAACAGCTTGGTACGCATGTTCATGACCATAGGACTTTATACGATACACACATGATACGATACTCTATTACAATATTTTTTTTGTCATTCTTTGGAATTATTCACATAGCCTGGACTCAGATCTAGACCTATAATCCAGCAGCCACCATTACATTTATGTCAAATAGATTTATTAGAAGGTGAACAGCACAAAGTTCTGGTTCCAGGCTATGATTTGGTTGGCTATTAGGTCGCTTATTGTGTTTGCAGTGTCCAGGGAGCTGGGCTGGTTGGCTCGAGAGGAGAGGGCCAGGCGTCTCTATGAGCAGAAGCTAGAGGAAAGGAAGAGGAGGCTCCAGGAGCAGAGAGAGAAGGAGGAGAAGAGGAGGACAGCTCTGGAGCGGAGGGAGGAGCAAATAAAACAACTTGGTGTGTAGCCATAGTAGAAATCTGAATGATGAGCAACCACTCATGATATAATGTTGGATTCTCAACCTATGGTCCTATCACCTTTGGCCGTACCTGGTCTATACCCAGGGGCTCCTATAACCAAAAGTGTTTGAGGACGCCTCATCTATGATTTAGTTTAAGGGGAAGTCAGTAATTGCTAGAACCACTTTTTAGTTTTCCCCATGGTTAGTCAGTCCGATGTTTGTTTACATTTAATTAATTTTAAAAAAGCAGTTATTATGGGTTCTGGTGGAGTATGAGTGTTGGACTAAGTTATATTCTACAGGAACAAATAGGTAGATATCAGTCATTAATTAACCCATAGATGGATTCAAAAACTGAAAATGTCCTATTCAAATGAATAAATATGTTTATAGTTTCCAGAGAACGTGGTCGGTTGGCTCGTGAGGAGCGGGCCATGCGTCACTATGAGCAGCTGCTGGAGGAGAGGAAGAGGAGGCTGCATGAACAGAGGGAGAAGGAGGCAAGGAGGCGCACTGCTGTGGAAGAAAAGAGGAAGCAGAGGATGAAGGAGGAGACAGTAAGTTATTGTGCCAGGAGGGGCAGCATGGGTTAGTAGTTATTGTTGTCATCGTTACAGCATTTCCCAGTGAGATTTGTACTACAACAATAAAAATGCTCTTGTAAATCCAGAAAAACAGGTCGTTTTCCAAATTTTCTGCAAATATCTGAAGCCAGAGGATTTGACTGCTCAGTCATAGAAATATATTACATTACATTACTTCAGTTTCTGGAGCTTAATATCATCTTGGGGATTCCAGATGTAGGACACGTACTGGAACATTGTTAACATTATAGAAGGCAACCTGTCCAAATAGGGAGACTAGGCTCAATACGATGTTGTGGAAGTTACTCAAAAGTCTTGTTTGTTAAACTGTGAGGTTTGTTTTGTTGTCTGAAGGAGCGCTATCAGTTGGTGATGAAGAAGACCTTGGAGCAGAGCCACAGGGCCAAACAAAGACTCAGTCAAGGCCATGGAGCGAAGAAAACCAACAACAGGAGTGGTAAATAAAAATGTTTCCCTGTTCCCTACAGAGTGTGTTACTTTCTAAGGGTCTGTTTGACTTTATTTCATCCTCTTATGATACCAAGCTTATTCTTCCCCCATAACCTTTTAACCCTAACTTTTTAACACCTATCAAAAAAAATGTCCAAGTCCTTTCTAACTTCTATTTTCTATCTTTATCATTGTCATTGTGTGTTGGCTTTTCTCTACTATGCTTGTCCCTACTGTTGAAGCTCCTCGCCACTCTCCCCTGACCGCTTGGGAGAAGGCTCTGGTCAGTCGCCTCCTCATTCCCACTTGCTCATTCCTTGCCAGGAGCAGGAGCAGGAGTAAGAGTGGTCAGTCAGGAGAAGAAGGTATATGCCTTGAACTATAACAGTTATATTTAGGCAGTTAGAAAGACCAGGTTCTAATTGAATAAATAGAAGGATTTAAAATGTCAATGGAGTTAGGTCAAATAGAGTTACAGACATGAAAAATATATTTAGCTGCTGCATCCGAAGCTCCTCAAGTAAATGACCAACTAACTTTTGCACTTTCCTTCCTTTCCATTTTTTCCAACTACTTTTCGGCACACTGACATTCTTTCGCTTCATCCCTTGCTGACCCACACCCAATTGCTCCCCAAAATATGAAACAAACAAACACACCGGTTCAGTTGTCCATGTCTGTGCCCGTTCAGTTTCATGCCACTCCATGCCTGCCACTGCCTCCAACTCTCACAAATCACTGCACCGCTATGGCACACCAGACCATCATCGAGCTCAGGCAGACCTACGTGAGGACAACCGGCCGATCATCCAGACAAACTACCAGGTAGCCGCCTCTCACAGTCCAAGCCGCACACGCCACAGATCCGTCAACGTGGCCCAGGTAATACCTGCTGGATAAGTCAATGGAAGCACAGTGATTTCTCTTTTTATTTCTCTGATTGTTGATGTCTGGGTTGCCTGGGCTGGTGGGATGGTGGTTTTGTTTATTCATTACATCAAATACAAACCTCCTTGTAAGAAGTTATTAAACTGCCTTGTTAATGTTCCTTTTGTTTAATTTTACTATCATTTATGCTGTCTTGTTAGGTAGATAATGATGTCATATTCTACCCAATATGCACTTTTGAAAGGTTAAAAGACACATTTTCCTTCTCTGGGCACCTCAATCACTCTTAAATCTTAAATCTGCGGTCCCAAAAATAATGTGGTAAGGTGACGTTCTAACTTGCCTGTTGATTTCCTATGAAGCTTAAAGCAGCACATGAAAAGGAGAATGAAAGAATGGCCATGAGGACTAGACAACAGCCTCAGACACCCAACGGTGGCGTGAAAGCGTTACCCACAAACCCAGACAGCAGAGCTGCAACTCACTTCACAGAACGGTATGTGACTGTTCGTCTCTTATTATTATCTGAAAGATATTATCAAACAAACTGGTTATCATTCACTACACTTCTTTCATACAAATCTGAATGTTTGTGCAGAGCCTATCAACACACCTGATGTTGTAATCTATTGTGTACATTCATTATAAATCATCTTCCTTTTCCTATTCTTATATATTTTGTTCTTCAGTAGACCTGTGATCAGACTTAAATCTGGGATCAGACAGCTCCCATCACAGCAGATGGAAACGGAACTGGATCCAGTACCAGAGGAGGATGCTCTTCCAGTCCCCAACGCTGCCCTCTCCCCTGGGAACTCACGTCCTATCAGAACCTCTGCATCGGCATGGGACCAGATTCAAGCATTCCAACACTCACCTGCACCTCCGACCATCACTACATCTACAACTGGAGACTGTACAGATGACCATATAAAAATGCAAGGTACAACACCATCAACTGCTGTATTTTCAAAAACTGCCTAGATACATTTCAGTTATTGTATTCTTTAGTGTCGGTGCATGTGAATGGATCCATGTTCTGTCACTGGAAAACAAACAGGACATTTGGTTGAGAGTGTTTTGGTTCTGATTAACTTCTATTAAATGTCCACCTCCTCGGCAGCCCATCCTGAAACCCCGTCAGCGACTAGGCCCTCTGCTGGCACTATGGACCCGGAAGAGGCCTCACGTCTCCTGGCCGAGAAGAGGAGAGAGGCCCGTCTGATGAGAGAGAAGGAGGAGGCGGAGAACTTGCACCGGGCAGAAGTGGAAAGGTAAGAGCCTCCATTGATCTTCTTCTCATCTCTTCTACTGGACCATTCTGAACCTTCCCAGTGTCAACACAGTTAGGGATGCATCGATCGATTCGTTACAGACCCGTTACACTTTTTCAACATTGTGACGTTGTTCCCGTCAATAATGGCTGCCAGTTGTTAACAGACACGGTTAATGTCCCACCATCGACCCTATGTTGCAAACTTTTTTAAAGTATCACTGTAGTGAACTCATTGAAGTCTGTCTGCCGCAATTTATGGCAGACAGACGTGATATGAACTTGTGAGGAAAAAAAGCTGAATGAACCAAGGTGTTTGGCTCACGTTTTATGGGCCAATAGAAAGGAAAATCATTAGCTGATTGCTGATCACCTATGTTAAGCAAATATCAGCCAATTGACCTGTGCATCCTTACAATGTCTTCAATGAATCCAATCTATTTTCTATAGCTGATCTAGGGATTCTGAGGCGACATTTAGCTCGTCTTCTACGGAGGTTTTCATTCATTTGTATGGCAGTGAGTTGCATTGTGTGGTGTTTTATCATGCCATGCGGAATCACAGGCGAGGCAGAGAGGAGTTGGAGCACAGGAGGGCAGAGGAGCGGGCTCGGCTAGAGGCTGAGGCCCATCGGCTGATACAGGAGAGGAAGCGGAAGGAGGAGGAGGAGAGGGTCCGAGCTGAGGAGGAGAGATCCCTCAAAGCCAAGGAGGAAGCTGCTATCCTTGAGAAACAGGTGAGGGGGTTGGTCTATTCATATAGTAGCATGCCATGAAGTGCTTTGGTCAGAATTACATGACATGTGTCTGCACTTTCTACTGTAACTGGCCTTGCCGATTTCCTTTCTTTTGTAATGATACTCAACTGGAAAAAAGTGTAGTCTTTTTCACCCTTTTGGAAAGACAAATCCCTATCTACTCCAGCTCTTATCCAACATATATCAATAGTAGCTTGGCCCAAAAACCTGTTGGCTGTCATTCATTTAATTTCTCCACCAAAGACTGAGACGACTTGCAAGAATTCCTTACATTTTGACTCTATAACCAACACTCATCCCTTCCAAAACTAACTGAGCTGCTATATAATAAAAAATGAGAATCAGCCACTTTGTCATCAAAATGAGAATGGGCCACTAAGTCATCAAAATGAGAACGGGCCACTATGTCATCAAAATGAGAATGGGCCACTCTGTCATCAAAATGAGAATGGGCCACTCTGTCATCAAAATGAGAATGGGCCACTATGTTATAAACTATGTCATAAAAATGAGAATGGGCCACTATGTCATAAAAATGAGAATGGGCCACTATGTCATAAAAAATGAAAATTAGCTACTATGTCATAAAAAATGAAAATAAGCAACTATGTCATCAAAATGAGAATGGGCCACTATGTCATCAAAATGAGAATGGGCCACTATGTCATCAAAATGAGAATGCGCCACCATGTTAACAAAATGAGAACGGGCCACTATGTCATTGTCAAGTATCTGGTAGAATTGGTGGAAGGACACAGGCGCAGAGATGGTATGGAGGTAGTTATCCATTGTTTTAATTGAAGGATGAACAAAGTAACAAACATACAAACATAAACCAGACACTGACCGGGTGACACGTATAGCCTACGGCTAACAACCAAAATAAACCACCCCACTGTGGTAAAACACTCAACATAAATA